>CM026068.1:18765739-19050739 GCA_014839685.1 Anableps anableps | reverse complement strand
AGAGGAAACACAAGTTCACTGACATTGAAGCTGCTTTCTTATTCCACACAAGTCCAGTCAAGTGCTGTCAAGTTTCTTTACAGACCTAAAAATCTAAAGTTTGCCTCCAAGGAATCTGCTCTGTCTATCTTTAGAACTCTGCTGAAGAAGAAAAATCTTTCAACTTGCAGAAGCTGTTCAACTTTTTATGCTATTCGGACATTTTCTGTATTTTTTCAGCATGATGAAGCTCTTACTTAAAAAGCTAAATTCAAAATAATACTGAGCCTTATTGATATTTGTAAAATAAGCAGAAGATAAATGTATTAACCTCAATTAAGGTGAAACATGGTATAGAGGTGTGGTTATTTATATTTCTGTCAGCTGAAGCTCAGTTTCACAGATGAAATATAGACTTTACTATTTCTGCAGGATGTATGGTTATTTCTCAGAGTTGTCTATGTATAATTTTTTTTTTTATCAATCTATTATTTTCTTTTTGTGGCTTTCATAATACAGTATGTCCATTTGTCAAAAATCTGGGTCATAATGTTCCATTTAGTTGTACATTTTAGGTGTTATTTTTATTTTTTTTAACATGTCCTGTCAAGCAGCGTGGCACTCAGAATTGTTAAGTGTCAAGGTAAGGCCCAACAGATTTGCTGTCACAAGCAGAGCATTATAGCTTTCGCCATGATGTTCCACTTGGTGTGTGTGTGTGTATGTGTGTGTGTAATATGAAACTTTTTTAGAAATTGCTTTGGGTTTATTTCTAATTTAATGGACATAAAGATGAAAAAAAGGGGAAAGGAAAGAGAAAGTTGGAGAAAAGGTATAAAGGGAAAGAAGGAGATAGATGTAGAGGATAGAAAAAAGCATAGAGATAAAACAAGTCAACACCCTCAAAGTCTGCCTCGAGACCTGCAGAAAGAGAAAAAAAAAACAAAACCGAGAATCCACAATGACAAATATGTATATATAATAACAGTTATAACTTCAATGGAAAGTACACAGTACAACATACTTTATATTTTAAGTGTTAAACCACAACATTTTTGTGTCATGTCCTGCTTAAACTGCAAAAGAACAAAAGTATACTTATTTTATCAGGAAACATGAAGCTTCAAAGTGGAAAACAGTTTTTATCGAATGGAGAGTGATTCAATATCAGACTTATTTAGACTGGATAATATTGCTGTATAACATTTCTGTAGAAATACTAAAACAACTTAAGCCTTTTTGTTTTTGTGCATTTATTGATTACAGTCCATTATCTTTCTCTGGGCTTTTTTAGACAGTTCCTTGCAAAGTCTGAAGAGAAATGGTGTGGATATATTTTCAGGTTTGCTCCAAACCTGAAGGTGAACATTTACTCCAACCAAAGACATAAACAGAAGCTGAGAGCAAGATTCATCTGGATTTCACAACTGACAAAATCACAACAACGTGCACAAGAAGTCTGTCCTACAGTAATGTCTAAAATGTAGTTTGAAAACAGTGCAATTGCAAGCTTCTAAAAGATTATTGTTGTTGACTGGACAACAAGTCCAGTCAACAACAACAGGCAGTGCAAAAATCTTTTAAGCTGTTCCTGTTACTGTCTACTTGAAATACAAACATAAATCCCAGGGTTAGTCAGTTAGAGGGGGAATGGTTGCAGCATCTGATCTTGTATTTCCAAAGTGAGCAAGTTTTTCCCTGAAAAAAAGCAACATTTTTCTCAAACCTTCATGTTTACTAAATCCCTCTGATATGATCACAAATGCTAATTTCACATCTGTGTGCAATCCAGTTCAGTCCAGCTAAATAAGTAACGCACTTTTAACCTTTAACCCTTGGGGCACCTTTAAATTGACAATACACTCTTTACCTTTGTGACCCAAAATGGTACACTTATAGAAGAGCAATGAAAATTCTGTTTTAATTTTTTTTTCCACTTTCACCTCATTAAATCTTTTCAACAGCTTCAGACCTATCCAGAAATATAAAGTTTGTCATATTTTTTTTAAATCTTTCCCCTGTTTTTATGCCTGTTTAGTCCAAAAAGACTGATTTTCTGAAGGAGGAAAAACAAAATATGCAGTATTTTCCAAAAACAAACTACAAAGTGGAATATTTTTATGTTATTATATTACCCACATCAATAATATTATTATATTATTGATGTGGGTGTTTCAGCCTTGACCAGGTTGAAAACTTATAGCAACATTGATTCATATACATGAGAATTAAAATGAGAATTAAAAGCAAAAACTGACACTCTTTACTTTCGTGACCCAAAATGGTATGCGTATAGAAGTGCAATAAAAATTTAATTTTTTTTCTCCCCATTTTCACTGCATGAAATCTTTTAAACTGCTTCAGATCTATGCAGAGATATAAAGTTTTTCATATTGTTAAAATCTTTTCAATCTTTTTATGCCTGTTTTGTCCAAAAATTCAGATTTTTTTTTTGAAGGAGAAAAACCCATAATATGCAATATTTTCAAAAAAACAACTTTGAACTGCTTTGTTGCTTCTATACAGATAAATTTGACTTGACTTTTGTTAAAAAAACAGATTTTTTTGAAGGGAAAAACAAAAAAATATAGACTATTTTTAATATATAGACATCAAAGCTGCTCCTCCTCACTCAAATCATCCCATGTATTTACTGACAACCTCCTCTGTAGGTTTCAGAAGTGCAGAATTAGCTGTAAGATGTTTCCATGGAAAGAAAGGCCAAATGCAGTCAAAGCACTGCTGATTCCAGGAAATGAGAAGTAATTTGGTCCTGGAGTCAAGATAGGAGGAGAAAAATATGGCAGAGCCTCTTCATGTGTGGAAGACCACAAGATTTCACCATTTTTTGATCTTCATGGAGATTTCCCATCACTCTTTGCCTCCTCTTCCTCTTGGCTCCAAGGTTCTTCCTTTGCCAGGCAGCCATTCCTCCACCAAACCCTCCTGCCCCTCATATGAATTCTAACCTCTGCTTATATTCTCCTCAGAAACCCCTCCTCACTATCCCGACTTCAAAACTTCTGCAACAGTCCTTGTGGGGTTAGTTCCTACTAATGACTGTCTCCTGGAGAAATTACCAGCAAGACAACACTGCAAACTAGTCTAACAGAAGGTGCACCTGCATAAACAAGCTATTCCACTCATCTAATAGTAGAGGGGGGTCTCTCTCTTGATAAAGAAACAAACTAAGCCAACTTTGAACTTGATTGTCAGATGCACTTGTGCAAACCTGCTTTGCCACACTTCAACCTCTCCCTTCATAAAGAAAACATAAACAAAGGCAACCTGTCTCTCGATTCTTCAAATTACACATGCACACACAGACAGATAAAATATCTTCTCAACCACATTCACACCACTTGCCAACACACCAAGACTATTTTTGTGATGTTCAATATTTTTATTGCCATGTATTTTGAAAAGTCATATAACCATGTCCCCATTGAAACTTGATGGAATAAAGCGATGGGGCCTGTGGTAATTTTAGTGGGGGTCATCACACCTAAAACCAGTTTTCCTTGTATTTTGAAGACAGAAGCTTAGATTATTTTGGTCTTAATGGGAAAGTTGTTCTAAAATGCTAGGATTACAGTCCATCGAAAATATGTGGTTATAATGGGAGTCAACAGGACCAAAACGGGACCAAAGGTAAAGAGTGTACACAAACTTCATCTCTCTTGTTCTACATACCTTACAATCAAAAGGACAAATAAATTTAAAAAAATAAAAATAAAAAAAAGTCCTGGCCAAGTTTCATAGAATTAACCTCTAATCTGACTGAGATATTGAGAATCAAAAATAACAATAAAGCAGGATGTCCCATTCTGGGCAGGCAAGGTGCCCCAAAGGTTAACGCATTTAACCAGTCAGTGATTCCTAAAGCCTCATAGCAATTTCCACCACTGAACTGTCAGACTTTAATATGGTGGCGTGATAGGTAACCTTGTCCCATTGTGTAGTTTTTCAAGGTGGGACAAGAGTTTAAATTTAAAAAAAAACAACAAACATGCAGTCCATGCCTGCACCTGCAGGGAACTAGTTTGTCTCTTCATTGTCTAGAAACTTGCTTTTTCTGCAGCCGTGAGGATAAAGCAGAGGCAGGAGGGTCGGACAGGAGTCAAAGAGGCTCCTTTTCCTTGTGTCAGGTTTAGTGTAATACCACAGAAATAGACTTTTCTTCTTTCACTGGTGTGGGCTGGAGGCAGGAACTCTTTCAGCATCAGTGTAGCCTGAGGCTCACTTTGCTGGTGAAGATGATTGATGTTTTTCGTCAATGGAAGAGTTTTGGTGCCACAAAGGTACAGAGATAAATTTTGTTAAAAATGAATTCAAAATTATATAACATTTTAAATATTGCATCAAAATACTGTTTCTGACAGAAGCATGTTTATCCTTTTGGTCCCACAAGTCACACTTGCCTAACTAAACTTAAAAAAACAAATTAAATGATTAAACAAATTCTCTGAACGAGAATTTGTTTAATCAGAGAGAACAACAATACATTCACATAAATCTTCTTTATCAAGGATGCAAATTATTTGTCTCATTGCACAAGTGTTCTTTGAATAAACCACAGCTTAATGATAAATCCAATTAGATAAGTTTTTTGTATATAACTAAGGCTCCTTCAATTAGTTTTAGTGCAAAATGATCTGTTTCCATGTAAATGCATTTGTTTTGTTTTTTCCCAGCCAAATGCACAAATGGATCAAGAGGTTCTGGCAGAATTGTTGAAACAGTTACAGGGACTTCACCGAATATAAGAATTTTGAATTATATGTGAAAGAAGATAAGGAGCTTTAAATAACAAGCTATTAGTGTAAGAACGCAGGGGAAAGAGAGACCACTCTCATTTTAAATATTTTCGTCTGTTGCAACCAGACAAGTGATTTATCAGGAAACCTGGATAAAGCATTTTAAAATTGCTCCATGCTAACAATTTAGAGGATATTCAAATAAATAAATACACAATAACCTTCCACTTTGAAATCTAAGTCTCAAAAATGTTCCAAAAGTAAATTTAGGAAATTATTTCTCATGTCATTTCATTCAATCATATCTAAAATTCAAAGTATAAATGTCTGTTCTAAGGATTCAAGCAAAGAAGATGGGACTTAAAAAGGGAGCAAACCAGTAAGGCTAAAATAAAATGAATGCTTGTTCATCTTCTTCCTTCAACTGTTCCCAGGCACAGGAACAATCATTAGCTGATTGATAGCTGGGCTTTGGAGGGACTAATTAACACACAAACATGGACTCTGTGGAACTAGTCAGTGATTCTGTTCAGATAATGGTCATGACTAAATAAAATCAATTAAACCTTTATACACAAACTGAGGACTCACGTCAGAGCATCGTCAGAGCTGACATGGTCGATTTAAACCTCCTGGTCTTGGTCGACTGCCCTGCACACACATACTGCAGGGACCGTGCTGGCTTATCAGCCTTTGTGAGTCAATGTTAGAGTCAAAACAATGTATGAAACACAACAAAGAGGTTAGCCAGGCACTTTGATTGACATATGAAGTCTAGACAAGCCTAATCACACAATACATGGGCCTGTAAATGAGTTTGTGTCAAAATTTCTGAAAATAAAGTGCAGGATTTTCCGTTTGTCCAAGATAAGAATTCATATGTTGATATTTTTGGCTTGTTAAAAGTAAAAAAAAAAAAAAAAAAAAAAAAAAAAAAAAAAAAAAACTTCTTTACTTTTACTCTTTTTAAAAGGCAAAATTGAGATGTGATAGAACTGCAACATACTGACCTGCAAACTAAAACAATGTGCATAAGTATCTGCTGCAGAGAAAAAAAAGAGGCATTTTTCTGAGGGCTCAGCACTTCAGAGAGGTTGACGTGATTTAGCTTTGACTGCAGAAATACCACATATGTAGGATCTGGTTTGGATCTGGATACATGGCCACTGTGCTTTGATTGCTCCCTTGTCAATTTATTCTCACTATAAATATGGTTGAAAATGTGATGCTGATTTACTGCAGTTGCTGATCCTGATTTTGATGGAAATACCCCATACATTATTTCACCTGGAAAACGCTGAATGAATTTTTCCATTTCCCAGTTCCAAACTTACCAAGCAGTAAGTTGAACATCTTTGCTCCACCATAAGCACTGCACACACAAATAGAAACATCCATCAATAGCCCCATCCATGCATTGCAAGGTGCATGAAAACACAAAATAAATCAGCCACACACATGCCTGGACATAAATAAACACATCTAGAGGGATTTGTTTTGACAGAGTGAGTGCACTGTGGGAGTAAACCGTCATGCTTAACCCCAAAAATAAACCTCACTCCAGGGTAGGAGACAAAGGGCACAGCATCTGACTCTGGGGCACGCCAACCAACATACTCAAAAGGCCAGAGAATGTAAAACATGTCCCTGTTTAAGTGTAAATTCATATACTTTAACATTTGAGCTGGAGAATGGTTCAAATACAACACATTATGTAATATAAAGCACACTCTGAAACATGATTCTTTAATGCACATTTAAAAACAGGATCAGACAACATCACCATGGTGGGCTGCAAATAATTCAAGACTGATGTCCCACAAAGACTTAAGAAATCCCTCTCCCTGCATGAGACCATTCAGTGTCCTACAGTACAAGTCAGATGTTAATTAACTCATCATCTGTGTTATATTAATTTGGGGCTGTAAATTATGCATTTAAAAAAATCTTTGTGTGTGAGCGGTGGGAGGGACAACAAATACAACAAACAAAAGAATTTGATGCACAAGTTTGAATTTGTTTAGGGTTTTCTATGATCCACATAGAGTTGAAATTATTAATACAGAATCAAATATGTAAACACACCAAAATAAACAGTTGATTAAATGCCACCAAGCAAGTTACATAGAAAACATTTTGTAGCCATTACCAAGGTCCATCCATCCATCCATCTTCTTCCATTTATCCAGGGTTGGGTCACGGGGGCAGCAGCCTAAGCAGGAAGACCCAGACTTCCCTCTCTTCCAGCCACTTAGGCCAGCTCCTCCAGGGGAATCCCAAGGCATTCCGAGGCCAACCAAGAAACATAGTCCCTCTATCATGTCCTGTGTCTTACTCTGGGTTTCCTCCTGGTGGGACGTCCCCAGAACACCTCACCAGGGAGGTGTCCGGGAGGCATCCTAACCAGATGCCGAAGCCACCTTAACTGGCTCCTCTCAATGTAGAGAAGCAGCAGCTCTACTCTGGGTCACCCTTTCTCTAAAGGTGAGCCCAGACACCCTGTGGAGGAAACTTATTTCGGTCACTTGATTCCGTTCTTTTTAGTCACGACCCAAAGATCTTGACCTGATCTTGATCAGTGTAGAACATAGATCGATCAATAAATCAAGAGCGTCACCTTTTTACTTAGCTCTCTCTTTACCACGAAAGACCAATACAACGCCTGCATCACTGCAGACACAGCACCAATCCATCAATCGATCTCCTGCTCCATTTTTCTCTCATTTGTGGACAAGACCTTGAGTTACTTGAACTCCTCCACTTGAGGCAGGACTTCTTCCCCTACCCTTTTCCGGCTCAAGACCATGACCTTGGATTTGGAGGCACTGCTTTGGAGTGAAAGTTGTAGATCACAACCTGATTAAGCCAATAGGACCACATCATCTGTAAAAAACAGAGACGCAATCCTAAGGCCACCAAAACGGATCCCCTCAACACCTTGGCTGCACCTAGAAATTCTGTCCATAAAAGTTATGAACAGAATCGGTAACAAAGGGCAACCTTGGTGGAGTCCAACTCTCACCAGAAACAAATCCGACTTACTGCCGGCGATGCAGACCAAGCTCTGATACCGGTCATACAGGGACCTAACAGCACTAATAAAAGTGCTCAGTATCCCCATACTCCTGGAGTAACCCCCACCAGATTTCCCGAGGGATTATGTTAGTATAAATGAGTCAAGCCCTTCTAATTATTTAAATTTTCACATTCCTCAAAGTACAGGGCGAGGTGGAGGAGTAGCAACTATTTTTCATTCAGATTTATTTATTAATCCTACGCCTATTAATAGCTACACTTCGTTTGAACATCTAACCCTTAGTTTTCCTCATCCTAGTAACAAAGCAGTAAAATCCCTTTTGTTTATTGTTTTGCATCATCCACCAGGCCCTTACTCTCAGTTTTTGGATAATTTTTCAGATTTTTTAAAATCTGATTTAGTGTTAAATGCTCATAAAATCATTATAGTGGGAGATTTTAACATTCATGTTGACATTGAGGGTGATAGCCTAAATGTAGCCTTTAATGCTATATTGGACTCAACTGGCTTTACTCAAAGAATTCCCAGTCCTACCCACTCATGTCATCATACTTTAGATGTGGTGCTGACATAGGGCATTGAGTGTGAAGAAATAACAGTAATTCCCCATAACCCTGTGCTATCTGATCATTTTTTAATAACTTTTGAGTTTATTTTAACTGAGTATTCCAAACCTGAGAGAAAGTTTCATTATAAAAGAGCTTTATCAGACAATGCTGTAAAAACATTTAAAGAATCTGTTACATGTTTAATTTCCTCAGAATCTCAGATATACACAGTACAAGGCAGTAGTTTAATCTCCAGCCCTTCTCAAATTGATGTTCTTGTTCATAGAGTTACTTCCTCATTGCGTGTGGCATTAGACAATGTAGCCCCTTAAAAAAAGAAGGTAATTATCCATAGGAGGTTGGCTCATGGTTTAATTCAGAGCTGCATACTTTGAAGCAGAACACTAGGAAGTTTGAGAGAAAATGGTGCTCTACACATCTAGAGGAGTCCTTCTTAACTTGGAAAAATAATGTACTGCTATACAAAAAAAACCCTTCACCAAGCTAGAACAATGTATTTTTCATCAGTACAGTTGCCAAACTTACACAGTCATAATTATGTTGAGCCATCAATTCCCCCAGCTCTCGGCAGTAACGACTTTATGGGATTCTTCTTAAATAAAATTGATTCTATTGGAAATAAAATTGTTGGGATCCTCCTGAATGTGATTACAGCCTCCTCATTAAGTGATACAGCCCTGAATGTAACTCTAGAACCTGATATGTTTGGACTGTTTTGAGTCAGTTGAGCTTTCTGAGTTATCAAAAATATTAGCTTCTTCCAAACCTTCGACTGGTATGTTGGATCCCATCCCAACCAAATTATTTAAAGAGGTGTTCCCTTTGATTACTGCCCCCATTTTAAATATGATTAATCTGTCCCTAGTAAATGGACACATACCACAGGCTTTTAAGGTAGCTGTAATTAATTAAACCTTTACTTAAGAAACTTCCTCTCAATCAAGATGACTTAATAAATTACAGACCTATATCTAATCTTCCTTTCTTATCTAAAATCCTCAAGAAAATAGTTGCTTATTAAGTGAGTGAGCATCTAAAAAGTAATGACCTGTTAGAAGAGTTTCATTCAGGTTTCAGAGCTCAGTACAGCACTGAAACAGCACTTGTGAAAGCTACAAATGATATTCTCTTGGCCTCAGATAATGGACTTCTGTCTGTTCTGGTTTTGTTAGATCTCAGTGCTGCTTTTGATACAGTGGACCATAATATTCTCTTAGCAAGGCTTGAACATGTTGTAGGTATCAAAGAAACAGCACTAGGCTGGTTTAGATCTTATCTGTCAGAAAGATTCCAGTTTGTTCATGTGAACAATAAATCTTCTTCTCACTTTAGGGTTACTTGTGGAGTACCACAGGGCTCTGTGCTTGGACCAATTCTTTTTACTATATATATATGCTTCCAATTGGAAAACTCATCAAATGGCATGGGATAAATTTCCACTGTTATGCTAATGATACTCAGCTATATCGATCCATAAATCCTGATGAATCCAATATGTTAGGTAGATTATAGGCATGTCTTGAGGACATTAAAACCTGGATGACACTAAACTTTCTTCTTTTAAATTCTGACAAGACACAAGTGGTTATTTTTGGACCAGAACCTCTGAAAGAGACACTGTTTAGTCAATCACTTGATCTGGATGGCATTAAACTGACCAGGATATGTCATTTAAGTCCCATATTAAACATGTTTCTAGAATTTCCTTCTTTCATCTCTGGAATATTGCCAAAATTAGAAATATTCTGTCCAGGAGTGATGCTGAAAAACTAGTCCATGCATTTGTTACTTCAAGGCTGGACTACGGTAATTGAATTGGACATGGTCAAACACCTTCTCCAAGTTTATATAGCTAATGTAGAATGGTTGGTTGAACTCCCATGCCACCTCCAGGACCCTGCTGAGGATGTAGAGCTGGTCCAGCATTCCACAGCCAGGATGAAAACCACACTGCTTTTCCTGAATCTGAGGTATCCGACTGACCCTCCTCTCCAGACTCCTGAATAGACCTTACCAGGGAGGCTTAAGAGTGTGATTCCGCTGTAGTTGGAATACACTCCGTTGAGCCATCAACAGAGTGATGTTGGAGAGTCATATAAGCCAGCACAACCCCACAACATCCAGCACAACCCCACAACATCCAGGGCCTTAAGAAACTCCAGGCAAATCTCATCCACCCCCGGGGCCTTGCCACCAAGGAACTTTTTAACCACCATAGTGACCTCAACACTAGAGATTGGAGAGCCTGACCCTAGGTCCCCAGGCTCTGCTTCCTCAGTGGAAGATGTGCTGATGGGATTGAGGAGGTCTTTGAAGTATTCTGCCCACAGACCCACAACATATTGGAAGTTACGGAAGTCCTTCTCCATTGTGTCTCCGAACTCCTCCAACACTGGAGTTTTTGCCTCAGCGACCACCCAAGTCACATGCCGTTTGAATTGCCAGTACCCATCAGCTGCTTCCAGGGTCCCACAGGCAAAAAAAGACCCAATAGGACCCCTTCCTCAGCCTAACAGCATCTCTCACCACCGGTGTCCACCAGCAGGTTCAAGGGTGGCCGCCGCGACAGGCACTGACAACCTTGTTATAAGACAAAGTTCTTACCTTTACTTGATAGTTGTTAATTATGATGTTTCCTTCAGGAATAGAAAGGGAATAAAATTATTGTCAAGATTGTTGTCTGAACAGTTAAACATCATAAATAATCCTGAAAAGATCATAGCTGGTCATTTAAGATAATTGTTGAGATAGTTTTGCCAGGGTCATACAGAGACCTTTGGAAGAGCAGGTGCTCACAGTTAAAAAAGTGGCACATAGAACAAGATCTTAAAACACTATACAACAACAACAACCCATGGAATCAGATCATAATGAATGTTAAATCAGGGGCTGTACAATGGAGCGGTTGTAGGCAGTATTTAGCCCTGTTGTGCTGCTGAATGTTGGATGGGACCTTTCTGTCAGGAGTTTGCATGTTCTCTAATGCATATGGGTGTTTCCCAGGTATTACTCCTGTGGTACTGCCAAAAATGAATTGTTATTTGTCTTGTGTTTCTGTTTGTTGGCCTGGTGATGGACAGAGAAACGTTCCACAGTGAAACTAATTCTTGGCCATTAACTGCTGGAATTGGATCCAGTGACCCTGAGCAGGATTAAGCAACCCATGAAAATGGATGTTTGGATATTTTCATAAGAGTTGAGTTATAGAAACTGCCAACCACACTTTCATTTAACACACCACTGTAAACTTAACCATGGATTTAGTATTTTATTTATCATCAGTTTAAATTGTTCCAAAATAGATACCAAAAATGGCCGTTGTGTTTGAGAAGTGAGTGTTGAGAGAGGTCTCATAACTGTTATTATTAATGATGATGGCAATTTAGCACCACCAAGTGATTGCTGCCTGCTCATCTTCAATTTAGTGAAGCTGATGGCCTTGAAGACATAAACTGCATTACTGACTTTACATAGCTGTTTATTTAAAGCCAGCTGTTACTCAACAAACATATCTTGTTCCTTCACGTTCTGACCGCCGAAGGTTAAAAAATTACCAAAACATAAATCAGTTCCCATCCCTTTCTTTGACAGCATGTGGATAAATGCACGTACGCTCATTCTCACACCCAGATACTGTCAGGGTTGTTGTTTCAGCTGAGGATGAGAAAATGAATAAAACAAGCTTACAGAGGGCAGATGTCAATCAGCCAGGGGGAATGTTTACTGTTCAACTGTATTTAAATGTATTATGTGGGCTTCGGGGCACACGTTTGAAGGGCCAACATCTGACTGTTGTATAAAACCATGTATGTGGATGAATAAGTGGGGTATACAGAATATATCTTCTGTTTTTGAGAACATAGATATGAAGACAAGATGAGGAGGTGTGTAAAGAAGTGGAAAAGGTCCTATACATCGCTGTCACTTTACTTCCTTGGAGTTTTATGTTTATTTTATCATGCTATCTGCAATAATAGGTAAAAGCTGACCTCCTGTTTTTGTCCACCTTGAAATGTTTGAAGTCATCAAACACAAAGAACCTGAGTAAATAAAATAAAATAAAATAATAATAATAATAATAATAATAATAATAATAATAATAATAATAATAATAATAATAATAATAAAGTAGTTTTTACATGATTATTTAATTTACTAAGTGAAGAAAGGTATCCAAACCAACCTGGTCTACTGTGGACCAGGTTCTCAATTAACCTCATTTGTTGAACAGCTGAGTCCAGTTTCAGTTCCTAAACCCAGATTTAATTTCTGCTAGATCTGTGGATTCATGGAATGATTTAGATGCAACCATTCTGACAACATAAAGCAGGCTAAAAGATTTTTAAAAAGCTACACACCAAGCTCTGAACTAAAGAAATTCAAGAACATGTGAAAAAGCAATTAATTAACATCTATCCATCTTAAAGAGGTTACAAAGCCATTTCTAAGACTCTTGGATTTCAGTGAACCAAAGTGAGAGCGATTATCCACAAATGGACAAAGCAGTGAACTTCTCCAGGACTGGCTGGCCAAAATTACTCCCTTTCTAATGACTCTGCATAGTTTACCAAGTAAATTTTTGAAGTCAACACTTTGGAACAACACACAATGTGGTCATGTGTGGCTGACACAAACATGTGCTGCATAATATTAATTACAGTGAGAGAAAATATAACTTCAAAATGGGATCGTAAAAAGACAGAGAATAGATGCACTTGGTCTTAGACATCAATAGTCTTATTCACATGTAACGGCAGAGTATGAGCTAGTTGTAAATGAAGCAATGAATCCTCAGCAATATTCATAGTTCACAAACACACAACAAGTTGTATACCCCAGTCCTAATTAGCCAGCTGTTGGCTGTAATAATGGACTTCTTTCATGATCCATGTGAAATAATTAGATTAGATAAATCCGATTGGTCTAAATGAGAACCTAATGATGTCATGGTAATGAGGTTACAAGATGTTCCAGGAAGTAGTGTAGAGACCATGTCCTTAAATCATCAGCAGAGGACACACACACGCACACACACAATGTTCAGCACAGTTTGTTTCATCAGCTGTGTGTCTGGATAGTTTCTTTGAACATCCCTATACAGACTTCAAAGGATAACTCATGTGCGCGCGCACACACACACACACACACACACACACACACACACACACACACACACACACACACACACACACACTTACACACACACATCCAATTAGATGCAGTCAGTCTTTGGAGTGTTAAAAGAGGACATAGTCTTTTATGTGCTACATCAGTTGTATCAAAGCACCCATTTGTAGGCATCAAGTATCGAAAGTGAGTGGTGGATATTTACATGGCATTCATATAAGGGGATTTGTTTAATATACTAGGAAATATGCACAAGTCTTTTTTTTTGCAACATGGTAGATAAAAAGTGTTTGGGAGAGTCATAATTGTACACTGCTTTGCAAAAGTATCCCTGCCTCTTGAGTTTTTTCACAGATTGTCACCTTACAACCACAAGCTTCAATGTATTTTATTAGAATTGTATGCAACAGACCAACACAAAGTGGCACACCATTGTGAAACACAAAGCTAAATGATATTCATATTATATTTACAATAATAATCGTAAAAGAATGGCAGGCATTTGTATTTAGCCCTGCTTTGAGGGTATGTTGTAGCTAACTTTGGACATCGAGAGACTAAAATTTTACTAGTTTTTCTGTTTAAAATACTTACCTCAGCCAGAATGGATGGATGGAGAGCATCTATAAACATTTTGCAAGTCTTGACTGAGTTTATTTAGAGCTATCAGATTAAAAAGGACTGACTAAAAATGGATGCTATAGTTAAGATTTTTATATGTAAAAAATATTGAAAACCACTCATTATTTTCCTTCAAGTTCCCAATTATGTGTTTGTATGTCATATAAAATTCCTATGAAAACTTTTGAAGTTTGTAGTTTTAAAGTGACAGTAATGTGCAGGTTAACGACTCTATGAAGCATATGTAGGGCCTCTTAAATCTGCAAAGATCTTTTAGAAGAGTCGAAAATTGCAGTATCATTGAGCTTTTTTAATTCAGTACCCAAGATTAATTTGCAAACCCACTTTAGTCCATTCATTTTTTTTTTTAATAGATATTTTTTTTACAATACAGACCTGTTTTCATTGCTGGTTGTTCAGGACCATATTTTTTAAGGTTGTTTTTAAAGGCACAGTAAAATTATGGATGAAGACCCTAAATGTCCTGGGGTTTTATGTCGGTCTACTTTGTCCAATGTATTCTGCATTTGTTCCTCTTGTTATGACTGCTCAGGTCATATATGGCTGGTTTATAGACAGACTACAAACAGAAACCAGGATCCCAGATTCCAGGTTAGTAGCTTCTTAACTTAGTACAAAAACAGTAAACAAGAGGAAAACATGCAGCATGAAAATGTCCAAAAAGTCACAAGGTACTAAAAGTTATATTGTTTGTGTAAAACTTGTATCCAAAGGAAACCTTAAACCTTTAACTGCATTACATTCTTTTAATAGGTGGGAAATATCCACACTAAGAAATAAATGTCCGTCATATAATCACCAGTGGCACTGTTATACGTGCCTTTAATCAGCCCTACGACATAAACGTAAGTGAAACATTGTTTTCTAACTCTATTTTACATTTTAAGGTCAATAAGAGTGTTTAGAAACTTTTAACTGGCAATCTATGACTTTTCTGAGGTTTAAATATGGTCTGACACCACCACCAATATTCCTCTATTCTTCAGTGGGAAAGCCCAAAGAGCGTGATGGTGTGTTAATCTTGATAAGACAGGAAAGAAATAACTAAAAAGTTAAAAACAATTACAACTGTGACAAACAAGGCTGGACAAAGATTCTGATTTGAGGGAGGTAAAAATAAAAATCTCCAAATCTCATTGTTAGAGAACTGCAGCAGAGTGTGGTCATGTCTCCAAAAAATCCAGCTATTTAAGGTAAGGTGGCCGAACTCCAGTGAGCTACTATTCTGCAGTTTCTAGATGAATCTTTTCTCCAAATAAATCAAATCATTGGCTCGTTATCAGGATTCTGCAGACCTGAATGACTGAATGCTGATGAGAGAATTCAGCCATTTTATTCAGACCTGATGAAGCTGAGATGCATCCAAAAGTTGCAAGACAGTAGGTCTTGAAGACTGGAGTTAGGCACCCCTGTTTCAAGGATTTCATGCACACCTTTACCAGGGGCGTCAATAAAAAGGGAAGGGTGTTGTACAATGTCATCTGCACCCAATCAATGTGTTGTGATTCGAACACTTGTTGGGGGATTTACAGGCAGGTGACATCACAAACTCACAGAAAGGGTTTTAGGAAAAAAATCCTAAAATCTTGGATTCTTAAGCAGAGCTAGGAATGTTGTGTCTGCTCATGCTTTGTCAAAGTGTAATCCCATTTAGTAAAAGATATCCTAATACAAGATTATCAGCATCCTATTAACTCATAGGTCAAATAAACCAGACACTATGTCTGAAGATTAAATCTCCTTGAATGTGCACGTGTGCAAATGGTAGCATGAACTGGGACATAATGGGGGGTGATGTTTCAATGGTGGTCACAAGGACTCCTAGATAGACTCATAGAACCATCCAGATGGACACAAAGGGCATGGTGTTCACACGGCCTTGTGAGGCTGCCTCTGTGGTCTTTTCATTTGTATGGATCAACACTAATCCCTGATTCTGCTCATCTGTTTTCCACTCCACTGACCCTGATGGAAAAAGTTACAGCCAGGAAGGATATATGCGGTTTCTCTTCATATGGAAACTTTTCTTGCCATTCAGTCTCCTCGCAAACAGTTAGTGTCCTCCTGCTGTTCAATGTTGATCAAATTCCCCGAGAGCTTCTACCAGAAAATGTAGATTGTTTCGTCATTTAAACTTTTACCTATTATCATCACCAAAACTAATACCTGAAGATCTCTCCAAAAACAGAAATAAAAAAGAACTATGACACAAATAAAGGAAATTCAAAAGGACAGGGTGAGTGATGATTGGAGAGATAAGACTGGTTTAGTGTGGACATACCTGAAAACATCTCCGAGCTAATCAGCTAATAATAAGAAGAATGAAGACAAAGCTCAATAATTTTATCATATATCTTCCTTCCACATTCACCATCCATGGATAAATATCAGTCAGATTAAATTTACATGACTCTCAGTTCTCTTTAGCAATTAGGGGAAGCTGAGTGTCTTTTTTATTGGATTAGTTCTTTGCTAATGAGCTTCACATAGACTTTTCTCTTTACATCAATAACCACATTTTTTAAAATCCAGGTTTGCAGAATCCCCTTCAGTTAGAAAGCTTCACCAAGAAAAACTATAGCTTCAAACTGTGACGAAGACAAGTCCTTGTTCTTTAATTGTCTTTAGGGAGCTTTACTTCTTCTGTTATTAAGCACCCAAATACTCTCCATGACAGGTGTTGTGGCCATTTATGTTGAGTTCTTGTAAATAATAAGTTCTATCAATTTAGTTTTTTCTTTAAGGAGTTAGAATATACTTCAGATAGTTTGGAACCTAAATATGTAAATAATGATTATAATTGGTAATGTTGTGATTACTTTGGTAACTTTTAGACCCTCCCATTAATGAAGAGATTAAGAACCCATTGGGGGATATTTTTTGTTTGTCAAATGTCTGGTGTGATGACAGGAGGTTTTTAAAAAACAATTTTTTTTGACAAATTTTTGAACTTGTAGGATCAGATTAGGTTAACTTTTGTTTACGTCCATGTTGTAAGAAGTTCATGGTTATTATTTTGTCTATATTTTTGCAAGAAATAAAGGACATATTTTTTAAATGATCAAGGCAAAAGTGCATTCGGAAACAAACCACCTGTTGCCACCCACGGCCTTTTCTTGGAAATAATTTTGGTTTTGGAACTTAAAAGGCCATGACAACTGGAATAATCCTTGTTGGACGCTTTGGTCTTTCCATGAGTGAGCCATGAAAACATCCCAGCTTTAGAAGAACTACAATCAACCAAATGAGATATTAGTAATAATAATAACAATTCCTGTTTGTTAAATGTATCAACACTAAAAATTGAGACTTTTTTCAATCTGTAACCCCAATAACAACAGCATGTCTTTGTTTTGTAAGTTTAATAGTTTAGTAAAAAAAAAAAAAAAAAAAAAACATGATAAATGTCAAGGATATAATATACACAGTTTAATTAAGATGTTTATATTCATCATATGAGTGTTTAGTATCATTAAATGGAGATTTTAAAATTTGCAGGTGGACAATGTGCTCAGATAGTAGCTTTCTAAACCAGAATAAAGTCGACATGGAAAAATAATGTTTTCTCTGTTCTAAGAAGTCGGATCTTCTGAGTTTCCATTCAAAATTGCAGTTTCATCTTGCAACTAGAACGCATTCAACTATTGTGTGACGTTATTCTCAGATGTTAACCTATGATTTCAGAAACAAATGTGATTCAGAATGAAGTCAGCGAGAGGGATGTTAGTTATCCCCATCAGCTGTAAAAATCTCTGCATAGCAAATAGCTGTATTTTCCTATTTTTTACTACTGCAGATTGAACATTCCTGTCCTTGTTATCAGTATTTCCATTACATGCCAAATAGGATAAGAGATTGTATGCATCAGTCCTTAACATTATGTTTTAATTCCTGATTGTGCACAGAAGCACTAGAATTGAAATAAACTTAAATATATGCTGTTCAAGTTAGAGCAAACATGCCTATTTTGATTAAAACAAAAAAAATGCATCTGTTGTGTAATATTGCCAGAAACTGAAGCCTTAAATGTATGTCTTTGTTTTGGGCAAGGGTGCATTTTAGCATGGTTTTCTTTCTCTTTTTTTTTTTTTTTTTTTTTTTTTTTTTTTTTTGCATGGCTGTTGTTTTTATGTTGCCTCATCCTAACTACAGAAAAAGACCATGTGAAGACTGAACAACCAATCAGGAAGCAGATCTAAGTCCCAAAAGGTAAGGATGAAATGCATGGGGGAGAGAACCCCACCACTGAGAAGGAGACGAGGACCCAAGATCTGAAGGATGCACTGGAAAAAATCTCACAGGAAGAAGGGGCAACCAGAGGAGCAGCAGCAGTGGCCCTTTCTTTACAGGGGGAAGCAGTGGACCTCAGAGGGCAGAGTCTCGGGCTCAGTCCTTTGAGTGAGTGAGTCATACTCACTCAGGAAACAGAATAGAACAGAATAGAAGTGACAGGCAAAATAGAGGATTCACACATGCAGATTCACACAAAGTAAAAAAACATAAAAACAAAAAATAAGAATAAGATCATACAGTTTGAACAACTTTGCAAATCAGGAGAATAATATTGTAGATATTAACAACAGAACAACTTATCTGCATATATCCCCATCAGTTAACAACAGAGTCCATCTCCTATGAACCCACTGCTAAAATGCTAACACTGTTGGCATCCCATAGCTTCATTTGGCTAATAAGACGGGCCCAGTATGTAAATTACAGGAAAGTCCCCTCTTACATTCCTGATGTGTGTGTTCGGGTCTAAATTCCATTTCCAGGTTTGCCTGTTTGATGCTAATCCCAAATGTTGTCCAGTGAAAATGATCCATGTGAAATACGCAAAAACTTGCCACTGCCAATTAGTGTAATGGGGTGTATTTGCATGCACGGAGAGTGTGAGAGGGTAAAGAGATAACAGGAGGACGAACAGAGGACGTGCCGGGGGGATGAAGGAATGCAGAGAAGGGTCTGAATAAATTAAAGAATGAACTACATGAGGAAAACATTTCATTATGAGGACTAAATCTGTATACAAAAAGAAAAAAAAAGACATTGATTTTAATAGTTTACATGACAGTCAGTTAAAGATACTCATAGTTTCAAAATATCCATAAAGAGATTTTCCATCATGCTGATTAGAGTATGATCCTCCAAATAGGCAATTTACTAGGGTATGTTATCACAAAACACTACAGGCAGATGTTTGAATTCCCCATGGCATAAAGTCCAGAATCCAATCCAGACCAAAGAACAAGTTCAGAACAAGAAGTTCAGAAGGAAAATTCCCTTTTAAAAGGAAGAAACTTGCAGCAGAACCTGGCTCAGTGTGAGAAGCTATCTGCCCCAAATGAGTGGGGGTTTAAGGAGACAGAGCAGAAAAAAGCACAAACAAAAGAACCTTTAAAAAAACTGAAGCACTGGTCCGTGAGTAGGTTTCTGTGGTAAACAAAGTTAATGGAAGTTTTAGCTCTTTAAGTGGCTAGGAGAGAAAACACAGCTAAAGATATAAGCTCTGAGCCAGTTGTAAGATCTATTGGATGAAAAATACAATACTTTGTCTAGGAAAGACAGGATATACACAGAAAGAAGAGTCAAGTGTATCATCTAGAGAGACAGAACAACAATTGGAGAGTAGTAGGAGAAAGTAGTGTAGGGAGTAAAAGTGGTCAGTACGTCCTCTAGCTTAAACCTACGACAGCTTATCTACAGAGATAGCTCAGGATAAGCTAAGCCACTCTAACTATAAGCTTTATCTAAAAGGAAGATTTTAAGCCTAGTCTTAAAAGTAGACTGAGTGTCTGCCTCACGGTCTAAAACTGGGAGCTGGTTCCACAGGAGAGGAGCCTGATAACTGAAGGATCTGCCTCCCATTAGAACCCCAGGAAACACCAGCAAACTTGGAGTCTGAGAGCAAAGCGCTCTGTTGGTAAATGGTACTTGTAAAATGCTTTATGAAGTCCAAAGGACCTCAAAGCACTTCACTCTACATTCAGTCATTCACCCATTCATCCACACGCTGATGGTGGCACAGCTGCCCTGAGGCTGTCATGCATCAGCGCCACCAGACCCTCTGACAACCACCAGCAGGCAAGGTGGGAGAAGTGTCTTGCCCAAGGACACGCCTGAGACAGACAGAACAGTGGCTTGAACTGGCAAACCCACCGGTTACTTGACAAACACCTATTATGAACATATGGAACAATCAGATTTCTGATGTATGATGGAGCTTGATTGTTAAGGTTCTTTAAACGTGGGGAGAATTTCAAACTCATATCTCTCGCTGCAGTGTTTCGAGTAATATTAAGATTTTTGTTAGAATTTTTTCAACTTTAAGCTATTGTATGTAAATTCACAATAACTGTTGAGTGTCAGAAAAAATGTGGTGATAAATCCTTTCACAATAAGAGTCCAAGGCGTTTTGTCATTGTAAAGATACTTGGTGTTTTCTCTTTTTATTTACAGTATGTAAGACAGAAGATGTGCCCAAAACGTCAGTCAGAAACCAACAGCTGTCATCAAGCACCCTAAAATAAAGCAAACACCTGATCCCAACAACAGGGTCAAACACAGTTTATGTCCAGACGTGTCTTGAAACAGAGCAAAGAAAAAAACCCCCAAAAGATTAAAAATAGAAGGGCATAGCTGGATTCTTTCCTGTCTTTATGAATGTGAACATTTCAGAAAGGTATGAGTCATGTTTGGTTCGACTGTAAGAACCAGGCAACCATTGATGAAACTGATACCGGTTTCTAATCAGCTCAGACTTGTTGCAAAGTGAGTCACTGGGGAGAGAGCTAATCATGGCAACAATATGTACTTTATAACATTTAAACATATACAAAACAGATACAAACTAACTTACTTTAAACGAAAATGATGCATATCATGATTGTCAAGTGGAAAAAAAAACTTTATCAACAGTAAAGAACCTAGTTTAAAATATAACACTGACTGAAAAATAAAAATACAGAAAATATTTTATTCATTATAATCATAGGAAAAGACATTACTTGAGGGTGTGGACTGTTTATGTGTTTTAGGACAGTCGGTTTGATTGTAGATGGAACAAATACTCACATAAATGATCTAGCTGACCAGGAAAAACAATGGAACTACATTTTGTCACATTTTTTGTTAACTACTTTTGATAAGGCTTGAACAGAATCGTGAGTTATTTGACTTTATCAAAAAAAAGTGTAAAATACAATCCTGATTGATTTGGCTTTATGTTACTGGACACAGAGGCCCTCCCACACTTACAGCTGTAATGGTTTGTGTGCCTGTGTGTGAATATTTACTGTAGTGTAATAATCCATGACTCTGCAGAGAAACAGCACCTGCAAAACCTTTTCGTCAGAACAGCGAGAGTCACAAGATTTTCTAAATGTCTGTTATTATACAAGAAACTGGAGAATTGGACACAAGTTGTGTGGGTGTAATGCTGGCGTAATTTGCTTTATTTAGCCCAGAAACAGAGCTTAAGCTCTGAAGCTCAGTGAAAACAACACCTTCAATACATACGGGTTACAAGCGCTTTATTAGTTATATAATACTGGATGTATGGATTATTAACCTGTAATATAAACTCATAGTATGTTAACCTATGCACATCGGGCTACTTATAAGTTTTCACCCTTATTTTTCAGAAAACTGATTTATGTCTCCCTGCATACATATTATTGCTTCACGTGGGTGCTGCAGGTGCTGGTTCTCTGTTATTATCCTGAACATGCATTCTTGCTGTCGACAGTAAAACAGGAACAGTTTTATGCTTTGTCACTATCAAACAGAAGAATGTTAATACCATTTTACTCGCTTTCAATTTAACTGTCTTCGCACAAAAAAAAAATCAAACAACTTTGACGCTGAGCAACAGCCTGTCTAAAAAAAAATAATGCACACGAGACACAAATACTTGCTGCTTAAGATTAGCCCACTGAACAATGGCACCAGTTTGAGCTCATTTTCCTGTTGTAAATACTAATATTACTAATGTCTAGAATTTTTTTTTTTTTTTATCTGTACTCCTTTTTTTCCTCCTACATGTCAGTTTCTTCAGTGTAATTTCATAATACAAAGCTATTTAAAAATATATATGTGGAGATTTTTTACAATAAGTCTGAATAACAATAAGTATGAAAAACATATTTTTTTAAAATATTGTAACATTATCTTCATAAGAATTTATTTCCTTCATCATATATTTCAAAGGTTGCTCATATGGACAAATATGAACTTAAACCATTAAGTCTTTACCATTTGGCACCTAATGATAGATGGTTTATATTAGAGTCATTGTGGATAAAAATATCTACTACATTTTTTTTGTAGATTATATTTTTCTAGGTTAGTTAGGATTACCAAAATTATTTATATTTACTAAATTGCCAGAGTGATGAGAGAGATTTTTAGTTTTTATTTCAACTTTCCTCACATTCAAGTTCAAATTCAAGTTTACATACTTTTCCTTAGTATTTGGGAAACAGCATGACTTGGGTCAAAGGTTTTGGATTTCCTTCCACAAGCTTCTCACAGTAGTTTGTTGGAGTTTTGTCCCATTTTTCATGACAGAACTGGTGTAACCGAGTAAGATTTATGGGTCGGCTTGCTTGCACAGATCTCCACGGCACTAGCCGCTAATGTTCCTATTGGACTGAGATAAGGACTTTATGATGGTCCTCAACCCACTTTGGAACTAGTTTGGCTATATGATTAACGTCATTGTCTGTTTGGAAGACCCATTTTCTCCCAACCTTTAACTTTGTCTCATGTCTTCAGTCAGTGATTTAATATTTACATATCATGATGTCATCTGTTCTGTGAAAAAAGGCACGCAACATGATGCTGCCACCCCCGTACTTCAAAGTATGGACTGTGTTTTCAGGGTTGTGAGCTTGGACATCCTCATGGTGTTTGTATTTGGATATAATTGTTTGGACAGATAACAATCTATGGCACCTCTAGGAATCTAAAAATTGCGCTTAAGAAAGATCCAGACTTATAAAGGTCCATTATTCTCTTCCTGATATCTTAGTCGATTTCTTTAAATTTTTCTCATGTCACACAAGGAAGCAGAAAGTTTGAGGTGTTGCCATAAATACATCCACAGGTGGCCTTCATTTAACTCAAACGTTGTGAAGTAACCTGTCAGAAGCTTAGAAAACCATGCCATTATCATCTAGGCTTTCCAAGTTGTTTAAAAGCAGTATAGCTTATGTAAACTTTAGAATTTGAAGTGATAAAAAATTCTTTAAAAAAAGTTCTCTCTCCTACTATTCTTGGATTTATTAAATAGTAATAATTTTAGTAACAGTAACTGATGTAAAACAGGAAAAGTTTAGTCTGATTATATGTCAGACATTGAGAAAATAAAGATTGTCCTTTTATACAGTGTATGGAAAAATACGTTTTCAGCTGTAAATGTAATCTATGGAAAGTCTTGTTTTAAAGCTAACAATTCCCCATTTCACCACTCTTTACTAAAAATGGCTGCACAATCACATTTATCACATGTCCCTTCAAAGTCCAAATCCTCCTTATGCAAAGCTGTGTTAATGTGTTGATCTCTGGATAACATCTGTATTTTCAAACTCATCTGATGAAAAAGAATTAGAATACAATAAGCAAACTGCTATGGATAAAACACTGATGAGATGTTATGATGCTGACCTAGAATTAAAAAGGAAATCTCTGACAAAAAAAGAGAACAATTCTTTATTTTTAAATCTACTTTTATATGTGGTATTCTCTTTTTAGTTGTAGTTTTTGTAATAGTCGGGTTTTTTTCTTTACCATCTCTTTAACAAATTTGTATTTATCAACTTTTTATTTAATACACACAATGACATATTTGTTATGTAGGTTAAGAGTAGATGGTTTTGTTATTCATTATTTCTTCCAATAAAAAAATATTGCATTCTTAAGCTGGTGTCACTTTTTATTACATTACTTGTGGAAAAAATGGCCTTTTTTATATTAACAATGGTATTTTTTGCATCCAACATACAGTAAGTGATTTCTTATATGGCAGGTGTTTCAGACTCTTGCACTTGGCTGACGATTGTTCAGAATGACACAGAAACTAGACTGTTACTTAAAAATCATGATTAGCCTGTGCTGGTGGCATCTTTGAATCAAACTGGCACATTTTGTTATTTTAAGTCCTGCTACATCATTTTGCAAAATGGTATGATAATTTTTCTTCCAATGCATTTATGGAGGATTATGGTGAGATAAATGACTTCAAGAGAGAAAAAAAACAAAAAAAGAAAAACAATGCGTTTCTAATCTAAAAAGTAGGTAAGCACACAGGAATGTCTTATTTAAACCTAGGTAACCACTATCATTTCTGAACTTGCTCTTAGTAAGTAGTGTATTAAAATAAGCTGTGTTGAGTATGTCTTATTCCAATAAAAACATGAAAATGAGAGTCACTGAAATGTACTTCTTTTAATTCCACCAACTTTTCATTTTCTGACATCAGGGTTGAATTTCACAGGCCATTAATAGGAGCAACTAAATAAAAGTCACTTTAGAATATAACGCAAATCTGGGAAGTCTGTGAAATGATCTAAAGCCCAACTATCCAAAATCCATATTCCCATTTTATGATGACCAATTTTAAATAACCATGTTTGAATCTGTCTAGGACAGCCTGAGTTATTTATTCAGCAAGTCGTACTCAGTCTGCCAGCAAACAAGTAGACTTGAATTTTATTTATAGTTAAGCCCAAATTTATTCATACCCCTGGCAGATTTAGGTGTAAAGTAATCTTTGAATTTTACAAACATGTTTCTTCTTTTCCTGACTCAAAGTAATATTAACATTTTGGAGTGGCCTTGTTGGTGTCCTGACTTGAATCTGATGAGGAATTGTTGGAGGGAGTGTCTGATTCATCTTGTCAGCTCTACAAACTAAAACACACAACAATCAGTTATTCCTGCAGACATGAAAAGATAGAGCCAGGAACATACCTGCACATGAATAACTGTTTACATTGATGTCACCCAAAGCAAGATGCTGATTGACCTGTGCAGGTCCCGCTTAAAAGCAAAGCTTTCGGACAATGCTACATGTAGGTAAAAATGCTAATTAGTTGAATAGTAAGCACAAGCTGGTAAACAACAACTGATTTCAGCAAAAAGAGGCCAAAGGATGAAATACACAAAAAAAAGGACAACGTAAAAAGCCAAACAGTAGCTGCTGTGAGACATCTCCATTTCTGTGTTATTAGCACTCTGTTTATCTCCATTATTACAGTATTGTCTGTTATAGTTTGCAGAGCCTTCAAAACAATCAAGGCTATACGTTTGGATTAGTGCGACTCTAGATGGCATTTGTCTTCCAACATTTACCTTTTCAAAACAAATTCTCTTGTTGTTTCCTTGACAAATCCCAGCCAGCTGGCCGTATGTCAGTAGTTTTGAGCAGCAGCTCATACATTTAGTAAAGCATAACATGACTTAAAGACATGATGCAAATGAAGGAAGCGGAGAGTTGTATTGTTTTTCATTAGAGGTCTTTCTTACACATGAGAACATGAGGGACAGCAAGTCGTACAAAATTCATTCCTCAGCACCCACCTTATAAATGAAAAGGGATTTTGTTCTGTTTGCACATGGTGAATGAGGGCAACAGTGGTAATGAGTGTGGTCGTTTTGCTGTCAGTTCTAACCCAGTTCTGTTTAATCTGGACAAAGGTCTGGGTATCGTCTGAATGTGGACCACTGTAGAGAGCTAGACACCAGGTCTGCTCCCAAGACATCCAGCTAGAACAAAGTTTTTATCCAAAAGTTTTTCCACAAGTTGATTCTATCAGTCCACCTCTTGGAGGATAGATAAAGGATTAGTGCATCTGCTGTCCCTTAAGTCATTTGAAGAATATCTCCACTGCTCAGGGGAGATGGGGACAGTTGTTCTCTTTCATCTACGATGAAAGCATTTTTCACCAATCAGGTGTAAATCCCACTTTTTACATAGTACATTTGCATAACCACAGATCTGTGTGACTGGTTTCCTGTATGTTTCTGAGGTTCAAATCCAGTCGCTTACATTTTAAACGCCTGTGCATGATTCTACAAACTGGTTTCTCTTAGAAACATTGTCCCGATGCTGTATGAGACCTTCCTCATAGAGGCCGGAGGAGCCGAGCGAGAGCTGGTAAGTGAGGCGTGGCTGTGGGAAGTCCCTGCCTCCAGGAAGTAACATGTCCCTGGAATCTCTTTGGGAAAATTCTCTGGGAGCTCCAGCCGAGAACGAGGGATGAATGAAAAAGAGCGGTCATCTTTCAACAATCTATTGATGAAAGAACAGAATCAAGATTTGTAAAGAGTGTAAAACAAAATACAATAACATTTATTAGCTGTTTATAATCATAACAATAACATCAAATATAATACAGCATAATTTATTAAAACCAACCTTTAATTTGAGAACATTTATTCAGTTAGGAAAAATAAATTCCAAGTTAGGAATTAATCCTTTTTTAAAATGACTAGTGCCACAATTATGTGTAAGCTTAATCAGTTCCTATAAATAAATAGTATAAATGAAGCTTTTCTCAAATGCATTCCTCAAAATTGGAAAGACAGCAGAACTTGCCATTTAAGTAAGCTAGATGTGTTGATCATAGTCAGGCAATGGCTACAAGAAAATAGCTACTCACCTAAACATGTCAAGTTCTACAGTCAGAGCAAAAATGTAAGAACTGAGGTGGGGAACCACATGAGCAGAGACGCTTCCTGAAAGTTAAACAGCCCATGCCTGACCAAGTTGAGGCCTATCTTATGTTTTATTGTAGTGGTTCTGGTGCTGAAAGCTGCTAGACCAAGGCTGGGTGTGAATTTTTGGGTTCATCTCTCTTTCAGCTCTTTTAGAACTCAGAACTAGGCCATAAAACCCCTTATTCAGCTTAAGACAGTGAGATTTTGATAAGCCTGCCGTCAGTTTCTCTGACATGCACACAAACAGTTTTATTTGCAGAGAAATCTAGACAGTTTGAATTATTTTATGATTCACAATAGCTTTATTTACTAATAATGATTGTGACACACTGTTAAATGGATATTGTGTTTTATTTAATGATGTCAACTACTCCATGAATGATTTTGAATTCTTTACCATTATCAAAAATATACTCTTGATGTTTAAGGTAAAGCGGTTAGGAGCTTAGAAGATTTTCTGAGGTCTTTGGAGAAAACAGCTTTACTTTTTAAAGGCTAGTGAAGGCCTTATCGTGACATGCCTAATGACACAAGAAGGTCATTGGGCATGTCACGATAAATTTTGCTGGATGATAAATTGATCCAGAAATTATTGCGATACGCGATTATATTGTAGTTTTGACATCATTTTCAAGTAACACTGATAATGGCATAATGCAAGTTCACCCTCTCAAAAACTAATAAACTTTAATTTTGTAAAGAACATGTTACACTGGAGCTGGAAGAAATTTTAAATATCCCAAATAATATACAACGAAAAACAATAAATAAAACAGAAATAAAAACCATACACAACCAAAATCATAAATGAAATGGATTATGATGTCTCTGTAAACAAAATTGACCTTCAAAAACTATTAATCATCAGAATGGAAATTATCAAGATCATTCTAATTTATCATGCGATTAATTGCTTATTACGATAGGCCTAGCTGTCACTCAAGGGTGAATTTGAGTACACTACCCACCATCCTGGAATTGTGTCTCCATTTCACGGACTCATATCTTCCCCATATCGCCTCATGATTGGAGCACCTCATTGGACATATCAGAGATGTGAGTGAAGCTTTACTTCCAGCTAAGCCAGATATGTCATCCACAGGTCCAAATTGATCATCTGAGGTCAGTGAGACTGTCCGGAGAAAACGTTTTGTTTCCGTCAACATTGCCTGGTTGTCTGCCCAAAAACATTGCTGCGAAGATACTTTTCTTTGCAAATTCAAGAAAAACTGTATTTTCACACCATTTTACTGAAGAATTTCTGCAGCTAAGCCCAGCAGGTAACCCCTTTCTACTACTTGCTGTTGTACTGACACTCAGTTCCGACTGGTAACCAGAAACTCATTCATCCAAAAATCTAAGCCTGTATTTGACAGAATGTGTTGCCTCCTCCTACTTCCTGAGAGTAATCCAGCCCGGTCCTCAGTGCTTGAGCCGAGGCTCCTGACAAAGAGACAAAGATAAGGACCCCTTTTCTCTTCCTGCCTGCTGTGAACCTGACACTCAGGCAGTGAGTGACTTGTGTTTCCAGTTGAAATAAATCGGAGCTACTCTGCTGACCTACAACTGAATAAGAACAGATGTGAAAGAGAAAAGTTCAAACCTTTTCTCCCCCTTTTCTTAGATTAGACACTAATCAGATTAACAAGGGACCTTCTCACAAGAGGTTTTACTAGAGTCTGATGAAGTCCAAATTTTCAATTAAATTATCCGATTGCAGAATGTTTATTCAATGTTTCAGACACTTACACTTATAATTCTTATCAGCTGAAGCAACTATGTGTTCTTCATTTGTTAGTCCTTATTTTTCTTGTTTGTTACTTTTATTTATTTTCATTAATGTGTGCAAATATAATCTGCACCATCTTTTCTGGGCTAAATAGATGTGCTGCTGCAGGGCATCCAGACCTAACAGTGTGCTGCCATAAAGTGATGGTCAAAATTGGCATTGTCGGAGGATATTTGTCATCTATTTTTTTTTTATTAACTAGATTTTATATTTTTTAAATGTTTCAAATATTTAACCAGCAATGTCTTCTGTCATATCTATGCCTCCTTCTTGCCACATTGACCGCAGACATTTTTGCATGCCAGTTTGCACCTGCTTTACAAATGTGCTAAATATAAACACCAAAACAGCACCCGCATTCTGGTTCAGGTTTAATAAATCACATTGCAGGCAGTACGTCAACACATTTGCATATCCTCCTCCCAGTATTTTGCACTTTCTGATGATCATCATATGTTCTGCATATTCATGATGGCAGACTTGCAAAATGCATTACGCCTGCTATGCTGTTCATTTTGCTGATGCAATACTGTTTGCGTTTTGTTTGTAGAGCAGGTTTGTGCGTACTATCCAGTTTGATCTTTTAAAGATCAGGCCCTAAATACTGTTTTATTGGTAATAATGTGTGGTACAAGGTATCAACAGGAGGATGCCAAAAGGTGTCACATCAGTGATTAAAAAAACATCTATTTCTTGATTTTCCTGTATTTTTTCCCATTGAATAAATGTAATCATAGTAAAGGTTAGATAGTTTTATGTTGTTTTAATAGTTCAATTATGGTACTGGAACAAAAGCTCATAGGGGTTTTTGACTCATCCTTACCAGGCGCTAAAAATTTGAAGCATCCTTTAACAGTTGGGCTCTAAAATGTTTCTTTGTAATTTACCCTCAAATCACTATATCAAATATAAAAACAATGTCAGAGCAAACTTTGTTTTATTAAAAACAAAATGCACTTTCATATCCATCTAAACATGTACATTTGTATGTGCAAGTACTTACTGGTAGGTTGTTGGACTAACATTGATGCACCTTGGATGGCTTCCTGATTCGAACTTGCTGGCTAGAGTCACATTGTTCCCAAACAGGCAATATCGTGGCATTTTAACCCCAACCACACCTGCCAGAACCGAACCTGTGTGGATACCTATTCTTAGCTAAGAGAGGGAGGGAAAAAGACAGAAGGGAAGAGTCATTAGACTCACGACAGGCCAGCAAACTTCTGTTGAAGCTCCTTCTAACAACTAGAGTAGAATACTGTCCTTGGATTTTGATAAGAAGGCAAATCATACAGCAGATCTCATGTTCAGCTCAGAGAAATTAAATTAGGCAGATATTGAAAATAGAAACTGAGCCTCAGTGTGTCATGTCTGCAGCAGAGAATGTGGGCAAACTCATTTAATTTGTGCCTGAATTCAACCCAACCTGGCCTCCAGAGTGACATGACACCAGGCACTGCAGAGACCGCTCACAAATTAGTTCTCCAAGCTGAGCTGAACTGATGCAATTAATTACAGTATAGTACAAAAGCTTTCTTGTTTTTGAGCTAGAAGTACTGTGTATGCTTTGGAATGAGCAATGGACATTGTAGCGTACCGATCATGCCTCCATAATAGCTTGGATGTTATTATCTAATCTCATACCCTGCGGCAACAGGGTTTAAAATAGCACCAGAGAGAGAGGAAAAATTATCAATTCACTTTTCCCCCTGATAACAGGTTTATGGTGCTCATTTTGTAATCTAGTGGGGATCTACAAATAACTGCAGGCGGCGTGAAGGCCATCCTTCCAATTCAGGGCTGCTTGATGAACTACTGATTTATAACACTTAGGTAAAGGTTGTACACTTAACATTGCACACACTAAGTCAGAGGAACCAAGAAGTTTGTAAACAATTAATTTCAACATGCATTCCAGCACACTGCAATGGAGTCATGGCAACAACAGCTAAGGGTTGTAGTGAGATAGCTCTGACAAATGCAAAGGCAATGGAGAGAAAGGCAAAGTGAACATATAATTAGATGGTAGGACCTTGACGGTTCAGTGGGAGAGATAAAGAAAATGAAACAGACAGCGAGGGAGAAAGGGGATGACAGGTGCACCAGTGTGACCTATTTTTGTGGCTAAATCACATACAGACAGCTGTATACTCGCTTGTCTTTACAACAGACAACCACTCAGACAGACAGACACACATATACACATACTCACAAACAAATCTGCATCTGCGCCCACTGTTCTCTTTATTTCTGAGCCTTGAAATGCAAACAGAAATAGCTATAAACTCTTCCCCTCTGTTTCGCTGTGAGTCAGCATCCATCGCACATGCCCCTCATTGAAGTCGAAGACCAAATGCCACAGCGGCACAGACAGCCAATCACAGCATAGCCTCTGGCCACGCTGACAAATAGATAATAGATACAGAGATAGACTGAAAGGCTCAACATGCTTCTCCGCATCCACATGTGCCATCTCGCACACTCATATTCAAACTATTTTTGGGCTCCCCTGCACCTCAGTTTTCGAGTCAGGTGTCTACGGCTTTCACTCCAGCTTAAGAGATGGAAACAGTGTGGTGCAATGTTAACTAACTATTTAAAAGAACAGAAGAAAAAGTGTGAGTGATTTATACCCTTGAAGTGGCTGAGTAATAAATGATCCAAATGTAGATAAAATATTTTCTAACACATCATTGCTACTGTTGTTTGTGTCCTCTGATCATTGTCAGACCAGGAAGCCTTGTCAGTTCACAGTCTGCATGGGTACCAATGTCATGGACCGGGATCAATGATAAAACTTACATCACACAAGCTTCATAGTAGAGCAATTAAAGAACCATTGGGGCTAAAGTGATTCATCAAACAACTTGAATGACTAACATGTTTGAATTACATGATATAAAGCAGGACAGAAGATGAGGAGAAAAACAAAAAAAGACCATAAACACCATAAGTTTGGGTTTACATATAACTAAAATTAAGCAAACATACTCCACAGTAAACATAGTTAGCTTAGCACAGAGGAGAGATGCAAACAAAAATGTTGAAAAAAGATACATTTCTGATTCTTGAAACAGACATAATCCTCAGACAAACATAGAGATGCCGAGTCACAAATCAGCATGATCAAACTGAAGTACAGACAGTAGATAGAAAAAAAAATGTTCAACTTTGAACAATGAAAAAATGCAAACCACCGCTAAAATGAAGATACTGCTATAGAACGTTCACTGCTAAGGGAAGGTTCGGCCCATGGCATTTGGAGCTCAAATCTATACATGTCACACAAGCAAAAGACTAAAACATTAACAATTTGGACTGTAGCAGATATGGAAATCCACAAGTGCCACAGTTCAATAATTTAAAAAGTCCCAAAATTGATATTCATGTATGTATGTGTTTTCTTAAGACTGAAGATGCATGCATCAAATTAATTTATCTATCTTTACCTTAAATAAATAAAAAATATTTTTATGTTTAAATCTTTTGTAATTATTTCATACATATATTTTTTGCCTCATGCTTATGAGCTATAGAACATGAATTTATCTTGAACAGTTAAGATTTGCAGTGGCTGCAACACTGCAGAAAAAATATAATCACAGAGTGAAGAGCAGGTCATAAAAAATAATTTAAATTCTCTCCTATAAACTTTAAATCTTCTGATTCCAATATGATACTGTTTATTGGATAACTCGGACAGGTGAAAAAACATTCACTAATATAATGGACTGAATATAATGGTAAATGTAAAGTATGTACAGTAAAGCTGTATTTAGCTGCTGGAGGGTTAACTGTGGTCCAAACAGAATTTAAAAATTGTTGTTATGGCATAAAGTCTGTTAATTGCTTTTTCACATTCACAAAGACAAACAAAAAGATTATGGTCTTAACTCTCAAGCCAAGTCCTTTAAAACATTTCTTGCAAGACACACTACTTGACTCTGTACCGATATCCACTTGTTATGACATGTTTTCATGGAGGAGGTACAGATGTGTCCTCTATGCAGCATGGACAGCAAGCAGTCCTGACAGCTTTGTAAACACTGGAAACTCTCTGTTGGACCAACTGAAATGACAACATCTATAAATTAATCTTTGTCTCAATTTTCTGGACACTCTTAGCATATAAAGTATAATGTACCAGCAATTGTAGATGTGCTTTATGTGCTACTCCCTTACAGTTTTCTTCATACTGTCACATGGGCAAGCCTGAGAATGGTGAGTTGTAAATGTGGTGAACAGATTAGGCTTTGCACTGCAAAGTCAAAAATTTTCACTGCGGAAAGACTGCAGTTGTTGCAACTGCAATTTGAACACAGTGAGAAAAAAAAACAGCTGCTTTCGGCCAACATGATCAGCCTCTGACCTTTTCCTTTTCTGAATACAAAATGCAGCAGATATTGCAGATGTTTGGTAGATACATCTGCACTATTATAAGACTTTACTCATGAACTGTTTTGTAGGCATCACAATTCCTCCACGCCTCTAGGGGGGAAAACAAATGCTTAGCTCTGCTTTCGCTCTTACACAGCCACCTATCCATCCATCCAGACAAACAATAAATAAATAAAGTCTCATACTTCATAGTAATAACATAGTGAAAACAACATACATACAGTGTCTGATTACTATCTATGTTTTCCCCTTGACATTTCACACCTCAATATATTTCAGTGTCCTTGAATCACTCTGTGTCCATTTGTGTCTCACAAAGCATTTTCTCTCCATTCTCTCTCACATCTCTCATGCTAGTTTGCATAACAGTAAAACATTGGCTGGAGCTGAGAGCACTCGCTGAACAGCATTTATCATCCTGAAGTGTTGAGTGTCTGTATATCTCCCCTCTATGCCAGCACAAAATGAGGAGGGCGGGAAAAAAAAAAACAGTAAAACAAAAATTCTAGGAAGGCAGAACGAGAACAAAACCCAGTGAAAAAGTGTGAAGGAAATTGAGGGAGCGAGTTACAGAGGCTCCAGAGAAGATAAAGGAGCACCTTTTAGGAGGAGGGGAAGATAAAGAGAGGTAGAGGAAAACTAGAGAGAGAGAGAGTAAATGTAAGAGCAAAGGAGCAGGCCAGAAACGCTTGGCAAGGGCTTTCTATTTTGAGATAAATGGATCGTGTTAGGACCACAGCAGTACACATAAAGGTGTCCTGTCTGTTTTTTTGCAGCTCCCTTGTCTCACCTTCTTTCACACTCAGTTGTTTGGTACCCAACCATGGCATGTAGAGTTGAAAAAAAAAAAAAAAAAAAACAATGAACAAATGTTTTTAGAAATCAAATATCTGCATTTTCTTGAACATGTGGCAAAATTAATCAAATAAACACAACTTGGACAAAAGTGAGCATCTGGCCCCATTTTGCATTTTATGGGCCTTGTAAATATGTTCATAACTCTAGAACTGTGTCACATTTGATCCTATTACATACGCAACCTTCAGAGTACTTTAGTGGGCTTTTATGTTACAAACCAGTATAATGTATTTGGCAAATCAACGATGAAAATCTTCTTTTCAAAATACTTTAAGTTCTATGTGATTGGATGAAGAGCATCTGTAAATGATATTTTTCAAGTGTTGACACAGCTTCTTATTTGAATTTACTTTTGGAGCCATTCCATTGTAACTTTGGCTGTAAATTTAGGGTTGTTATCCTGCTGGAAGTGGAACTTAGTCCCTTTCTCAAGTAAGTTGCAGCCATTAACATAGTTTCTTCATGGAATGCCCAGAATTTAGCTGCATCCATCTTCCAATGAGCTCTAACCTGCTTCCCTAATCCTGCAGAAGAAAGGCATTCCCAAAGTATGATGCAGCCACCACCATGTTTCACTGTGGTTGCAGTGTGTTCAGGGTGATGTACAACGTTAGTTTTCTGTCACTCATACTGTTTTGCACCAAGGCCAAAGATTCACCTTTGGTCTCATCTGACCAGAGTACCCTCTTCCACATATTTGCTGAGTAGTGTATGCTCTTTGCTCCTCCTCAACTCGACCACTGACTTATTTGCTGTGTTTCTTGGTTTTCCTGATGCTGTTTGTTCACTAATGTCCTCTAAGAAATTGCTGATGTCTTTACATAACAGCTGAGATTAAATTACAAAGAGAGGGACCCAAAAAACTACTAAGGTAACATCTGAAAGGAAATAGTTGCACTGGATTTTATTTAGTGGTTTAGAGTAAAGTGAGCTAAATTCATGTGCAAGTCACAAATTTCAGATTTTTATGTAGCTTCATGGTGTCCTAAAGCCTTGTTTAAGTAACTTTTATGAAGCCAGAGGTTTGCTTTGTATTTAGCAGCATTTAGTTTTTTATCAGCTGACTGATTAAAAAAAAGTCAGTGTCTTACATAATGACTAAGAACAACAAAACAAACACCATGACAACAGCAATGTTGACAACTGAGCTAATAACACAATGATCCCAGTAATAATCAGTGTCTAATAACTGATTTATATAATTATATTATAATTATATATTATAATTATATAAGATTGCATGTGAGCCTGTTGAGCTACTCAAACTCCTTATGAGTTTCAGATTACCTAAAGGGGGACCAAACTGTGGACAAGAATAAAAAAAATTATCTTTTATGTTCATCTAAACTAACATGAGTTCCTTTCACTGTGCCATTTTATTTCCTCAGTAAATAAAACAGTTATTTTCTGCAGAGCAGCTCTCCTTGTTGTTGCTCCCCTTTTGTCACACATAAATGCAAAAATATGTAGTTATATCGACAATAACTTGAATATAAATGAAGGAGCATTCAAAACAAAGGGTGCTAATTATATGATCAAAGCTTCAGAAGCTATTACTTAAACCTATTATTTTGCCCTGTGTTTTAGTTCAGAACACATTTGAGACATGCAGGTCAAACACAAGATTTCTTATAGAAAAGGTAAAACACATCAGAATGCATCGCCACATTAAACTCAGATCTGTTTATATTATATACTTGATATATAGATGCTTGCTGTGCAGAAGCTATAATAAATTACTCTGTGATAAAGCATTTCATTCAGGAAGCTTCATGCAATCCAATCTAGTTACAAAGAAACCCCAAAACAAAACTATTGTAGATTATCTAGCATGACTGGCAGAACTAAAGTAATCTGATGCGCTCTGTCGAGGGGGGAAAAAACGAAAGTGTTTTCTCCTTTTGGCTGAGGAGAACAGATAAATGAGTTTTCCCTAAAGAACATCTTAGATCTGACCAACAACCAATTTTGCACAGTCTCTATTAAAATAATATATATATATAAAACTGCATCTAAATTAGACAAAATCGAAGTTACAATGGTAAACATACAGGAGTTAAACAACAACCAAGTAAGGATCAGCCAGAACTTTTTTACTACCAATAGGTGAAATGACATGAAATTTAGACCAATCTCGACTTCTGTTTGGACATTACACTATCTTGGAGAAGCAGTCCTCCTCTCAATAGGAAAGCTGGGGACCTTACAAAATCTGTTCTGGGAGGATTTAAGCAAAGGCAAACTCTTTCTAAAATGTTCACTAAGTTTTTAAACATCGTTATGGTAATCTGATACAGAAGAGACCCTGTTATCATTTACAAAAAGGCAGCAGAAAGGTTCCCAATTAAAATTAGGTGGACGGCCAGAATGTTATGGGTGATCTGTGTTTATACCTCAGTGAAATACAGATGAGAGTGTTTTACTCTTGGCTCAAAGATAAGGTAAATTGGTCTTTCTTATTTTAGTATACTTTTTTCATCTGGTTATTTATTTATCTGTTTTTTTGAACATTAAAGCTGCAGTATGTAACTTTTATGAAAAATATGTTTTTTCCATATTTGTTGAAATTATCATTATGCCGTGACAGTATAATGCAAGACAGATAATCTGTGAAAAAAAATCAAGCTCCTCTGCCTTCTCCCAGTGCTCCCAGTACTAACTGAAGAAATACACCACTCAGTCAGAAACAACCAATCAGAGCCAGGAGGAGGGTCTTAGCGCTGTCAATCACCCTCATGCACACACCGTTCACACACACCCCCTTGCTCTCTGCTACATTACAGCTGGTTCACGACAACATAGACTGCCACTAATGCTAGTTAGCATGGGAACAGATGATGGCGGATAAACAGTTTTCCTGGAACGGTAAGTTGTTTCTTCACCATTAGCACTTTTAGCAGTGTGTACGCAAGAGTGATTGACAGCACGAATACAGTCTTCCTGGCTCTGATTGGTTGTTTTAGGTCAGGAGCGGTGCATTTCTTTAGACGGAAATAGTAGCTCAGGGAGGAGGTGGAGTAGCTCGATCTTTTCATAGATTATCTTTTCTCATACCATACTGTCACAACATGGTGACAGCTTTAATAAATATGCAAAAAACATATTTTTGTAAAAGTAGCTTTAATCTGCAGTAGTCCATATCTCACTGTAGTTTAATTTAATCTGTTTTTTAAGTATTTTCTCCTATATTGTCCTTTGTGTAATATCCTGTTTAATGCGTTGTATTATGTTTTTGAACCATACCAAACTAAATATCTGGTGATATCTTACTGTATTAGTAATGAAATATTTGACTTGAATTGGTTGTACAAAAATTCAGAATACAACCAAAAATTCAGAATACTATTGAACCTCAGCTGGAAAATTACTAAAGGAAAGTAAGTTTTATCTCCCTTACAACATGAATCCTGAAAATTAAATAATGCAGTTATCCTTAGCATAAACAAACAAAGCAAACAAATTATCCTACATAAACTTTTTGTATTCTCAATGTACTAGATGGCTCAGATGATTATGGCCAATCATTTTAAACTACAAAATGAAACAATGTCCCAACTTAATAACCCAATACATCTGCATGGTAAAGGAAGTAAAAACTCACCTTGATAGGCTTCCCATCAGGCGTTAGTACTTCCTCAGAAAGCTCTATCATTTTTAGAGCCATGAGTGCAATTGGTTTTGCATGGCTTTCAACCTTCTTATGAAGTCCACCGGCCACACAGTAGGCATCACCTATTGTCTCAATCTGTATGGGAAAAGGAGGAGGAGCATGAGCTGAAATCAATGAATTGTTTTGTAAAATAAATGTAGCAGGGATTATTTGCAAACACACTAAATTACTTAAGTAGAAAATTAAGAGCAATCCTTGACTCTCAAACCAATATAAGAATTAATCTGTTTATTTTCTCTGGGCAACATGATTTACATCCTAAAACACATTTCTTGTCATTTTCGATACCAGTTTTCTGAGTTTGCTGTATATTTGTCTAAACTCTAAAACTAATGCTCAAACATTATAAAACTAAAGTTATAGGTTTATAAGTTACTGTATTTTGCATGCTTGCAGTAATTTTAAGGCAAAAAGAGAGGCAGAGAAACAGTGAAAAATATTTCAAATCGATAATACTAAGGCTTGTTATAGCACAGCGCATCAGATGACATGCACCAAAGCTGCCAGAGTTAACACACATAGGAAGTGTTGCACCAAATTGTAAAATCACAACACACTCAGCTATGGGTAATTTTTTTTAGAAGCGACAAGAACGATGCTGAGGAGGGTCACTGAGTGCCCTCTCTTTAAGCAGAGGATTGGTGCTCAGTGATGCATGCTTGTGATTATAACTGAAATTATATAGTTGTTCATCTTTTGATGTACAACACAAATTTGGTTTTGTTTTACCGATAAATAAAGGAATATCAGGCTAAAAAGCATAAATGGTTCTGCATCAGGGGGTGTAAAAGGTAACGCTATTGACAAACTCTGCATATTGTTAAGTTTGACGCTCATTTTCCAAGTCAAGTTCCAGTCGGGGTCCAGCTAGATATCTCTTTACATGCTCAAACTTAACCCTCGATGCTGCTTGAAAAACCCCAAAGACATGGCCCTCAGAGCTGTCTGAACCATCCTCAAAGACCCATTCTATCTCCCCAGTTTAGGGTCAACAATTTGCTTTTGGTTCATCAGAAGTCATCCCTTAAAAGGGAGGTAGAGGCTACTGTCATGGTGAGTAACTTATGTTTGGGATTTGTTCTTTTATTAGTTTTCTCAAGTTAATTAGCATTTTTGACCAATTCCTATCCCAATTTCTTACTCCCATATTACTGTTCAGTTCCTCTTTAATTTCATACTCACAAACAAACAATTTCACACTTATGCAAGCCTCTTTTTTACCACCAAATAGTAATACTAAACTATATGGAAGAAAAATTAGTTATTTGATTATTTTTTATTTCATTCAGTAAGTATTTCATATTTCTAGCTTACTGAGCCACACATAGCAGCAGGAAAAGCTACAATTTCCTACAATCTATTAAATCATTTTTAAACTAAAACTAAAACCAAGCTTCATAGATCTATTATATGCAAAAATGTAAGCGAGAAATCAATACTGCTCAGACTGTAAAAAATAGATTCAGAGCAGACAACCAAAAAAATCTGGAAATACAAACTGTTCTCATTAAAGCTTACCACAGGCTAAATCGTTTCGACAGTAACCATGACAATGGCGACATATGGGTGATTCACTCTCCTCTGGTGTCCTCCTGTTCCTGTTTTCTGTTTGACACACAAACCAACTCCTCCATTGCAAGACTCAAAAACCATCCTAATCACACTCACTGTCTCCCTCCACCTCAGCATTTTCTCTTCCCATCTCTAGACATATCTGCTATGTCACATGTTTGACAACTATTACAAGAGAGGACCATTTTTATAGGAGAGTCAAAAGAAGATGTCAGGAAGGTGTCAGAATCTTTGGTAAGCTCTCGGAGACTGGCTATTATTCATGTTTCCAACATACATATACATATATAGTCACACAGTGCCTTAAAAAGTGTTTTGTCTACTTTACTCCAATACTCCTAAATAAAATCACCCAATTCCCATCAGTAAAAAAGTAGTATACAAATAATTCATTGGAGTACCTATTAATAATTGTATATATTGCCTATTTTTTAAATTTCCCTGCTCATACAAACAGCCATGGTGGTATACATCACTTTAACAGTATATACATTAACATTTTTGAGCAGTAAAATATCTGAAAATAAAAGAGTAGCACAATAACACTTGTGCTTAATATGGAGTACAAAAGTTAAAACATGACAGTACTGCATTAAAATTGAAGTAAAGTGTATATAAACATAAATAATTTTCCTTATGGAAACTAAGATAATTCACATCATTTTTGAATCATCATTTTTAATCATATTTGAACAATATTGCCATTCGAAGCCACACTCCTCACCAGTTGGTGGTAGTAATGCGCACCAAACAGCTGTTTGCCAACCGCCAATAAACTCAAGAAGAACAAGAAGAGGACAACTTCACATCAAAGTGTTTTATAAGTGACACCGAGCTGATAATGCACACTGCTCCGAGCAAGCAGTTGCGAGGACATGAAGCATCATGGCCACTCTCTCCGCTGACAGGTGTGCAGTGGGTGCCTCGTGGTAAAGAAACGGCACTAGGTGCTCAACTAGCTCATCAAACTTGCTACTATCCAGCGCACTTCTTTGTCCCACTGGCAGAAAGTGTGGGAAATGTAGGAAGTGACTATGAAATCTCAAATATCCCAGAAAGTGTACATGGCTCTCGAAAGTGTAAGGAAAAAAATAATTGCAATACATTGATGAATCAATATTTTTACCCACCTCTGATGATTAGTATTTAACAATAGCTCTATTTCTAATTTAATCTCCATATAAGCTGTTCTCTGAAGACTTCAAATGTTTGTTAGAGAACATTAGTGAACAAACATCATGATGACCGAGGATCACATCAGACCTGTTCCATCCCAGGCTTTGAAGATCCCATGTTGCACTTTTCAGTCCATCATTCAAAAATGGGTATGGCATAACTACAAACATACCAAGAAATGGATGCCCAACTAAACTGACAGGTCAAGCAAGGAGAGCATTAATCACAGAAGCAGCCAAGATGGTAACTGTGGAGGAGCTGCAGAGATTCACAGCTCAGGTGGGAGAATATGTTAACTATTAGTCATGTGCTCCACAAGGGAAGAATGGTAGGAAAATGTAAAAAATGCAAATCTCCAAATGTGCAGGCACTGTATTAATAGAACAAAAACCAATATGTTTTTAAACTTTCTACCTCCCTTCTATCAAAAATAAATGTCTGTTTAAAATAATAAAAAAAGACTTCTCTACCCTCTGGATCTAACATGAAAAAGGTGGTCGCGTGTGTCCATTCACTGACCTTGTAAACATCCAGAATGCCACACTGGTAGTCGAAGCGTGTGTAGAGCTCATTCAGCATTGAGATAACCTGCATAGGTGTGCAGTGGGCACACACGGCGGTAAAGCCCACAATGTCCGAGAACAGCATGGTGACATCATCGAATTTACGCGCTGGGACTGGCTGACCCTGCCACAGCTTCTGCGCCACATCACCTGGAAATATGGAATACAGGAGATCCACGGTCCTCCGTTTTTTCTTCCTCCAGAGCCTGATGAGTCCTCTCTAAGGTGGCCTGAGAGAAGAGGGGAGTGAGATCAGGAGACTTGTTGCTCTGATGAAGCAGCAGATGATAGAAATACTAGAAGTAATGCACCAAATGAAATCTGCTGCAGTATGCAAGGGTGATTCATTTTTAGTTGAGTATATCTGCTTGTTTATAACTTTGCTAAAGACCCAATGCTATAGTACTGTTCAAGAATGTTAAATATGATACATTTATTTATAGCTACAGCATAGGTGGGGGGTGGGGGGGTTGCAGAGGCCGAGACTGATGCAGTGAGCATCCACTGAGTTGTTACAATAAGTTTTGAAGCCAAATTTTTGAGCATGTCTCAGATACATTTTTCCATCTAGTATAGATTTATACAGTTAACATGGGCGATGAATATCAGTAGAGTTTATGAAGTAAATTTACCCTGTATGCATTAGTGAGGTATGAAACATCATACTATCATCCCAGTTACAGGTTTCAATTTGCTGCTTATTTCTTAGAATAAAAGTCAAGAAAACAGATCTCATCTTAATGAGGTGTTTAATGTGCAGAGTCCAGAGCTGTAGAGTGATTTGAATAATTTTAACTACTAATGTTGAGAATTCAATGAATATTGAATGACAAATGATTATTAAACAGAACCGATGTTACACAGAGGGATCAAATCATCCTAAATCACTCTTTGTTAGAAGCCACATTTCGTGCTGCAGAAATAATTGTAAAAAAAAAAAATTAAAAAAAAAAATTTATTTTAAGGGATAACATTATATGTTATTCCTGAATTTACTCAGAAGGTGCATAATAAGAAGCATATTTTCTAAGCTGTTTTACCTTTAGCTTGTCCATTCTTTTCTTTAGGCCGTCCTGCGCCTTGGCTTGCTCCCCTACCAGGATAACATCTCGTGTGGCATCATGGATGGGAATGTCTGACAGATGGAGACCCCTGCCCATCAGTTCTTCTAGCTTATCAACACGCGGAGAGCCCAGAAACATCAAGGAGCAAGACTCAGGGACATGAATCATCTGACCCTTTAACTCCATAACCTGGCAGAAAAACAAAAAAAGAATAAAATTAATATACTTTCTTATTGAACAGATTTAATCTTAGTTACCTACAAGTATTAGATTGTGGTTTGTGTTTAATGTTAGCCTCTTATTGTAAAATAAACAATGAGGTTATGAATAACTGTGTTACAACCGTTTGCTTGCCTCCTACTGAAGTGTAAAGATAAAAAATTGTGAAATTTTTTTTTTTTTTTTTTTTTTTTGATTAAAGATAACAATAAACACAAACCATGTCTTACTGTATGTAATACCTTATCATTTACAACCGGTCACAATTTTAACATCTAATGGCCAATTTAGATATCTACAACATTACCAAAATCTCTCAAATATGATAGTTTTTGAGAGAGCAAGAGTTTAAGCCTTATTTTTACCAAGAATATTCAATGCTTAGTCGTCTCCACACAGAAAAACCCTGTTGGCAGTTTTTCCAAAGCTAGTTTTCTGGCATCAGGCTTTTATATAAAAGTTGAGAAAATAGGCTGACATCCAGCACTTCAGCTAATATCTTTCTTACTTTGTTTCACGTTGGATTTGATATCCTTTGCTTGCAATTGGAGAAGCAGGATTCTAGGTAATCATAGCTTGAGTTGAAGAATCAATGTCAGTAATCTCACTGCAGATAAACATAGTAATCATAGGCAAGAAAGCATTAATATTTGAGCATGTGCATCATACATAAGAGTATAAGCATTATTTTCAGATGTTCCCTCTGAGGGGGGAGTTTGATCTGGCTGTTTGTTCCATGAGAAAAAAATGCTGAAACAAGCATGCCTTATTTTCAACAGGCTTGTGTGTTTTGTGAGCTGCTCTCAGGACTATAAATAAAAGGCTTTTTAAACAGATAGTGATGTTGTCATTCTGACTCTTTCTTTTTCATGGAGCCAATATAATTTTGGAAGTGATAACAATTAGAGAAAATCAAAGAAATACCCAATTATAATGCCATATCCCCACACACTGCATGTTACTGTATACTGTATGTTGAAAGCTTGTTGTTAACTGTTCAGCTGGCCTTGTCCTTCTTCTGAGTTAAAGTGAACCATCTGCGGTTTTTTCATCCATTCCAATTTTCAAATTTTGTAAAACTGTGAAGCTAAGGCTGTGCAATTCATCAAATTGGTCTTTGAATCTCAAATTGAGCTCTGAACAACCACACAAGCAATCCAACAGACAGAAAAAATGTATTTAATTTCAAATTATTTTGCTACATTCTAATTTGCAAGTGTACTTTTATTAATTGTAATAATTTAATTTGTTTTCTAATTTCAATATTAAATGCAATGATTTTATTTCAATAATCAAGATTGGTAACTAGGACCTAAATACCAAGACTATGAAATATTTTTCTAAATTTGGTTCAGTTAAACATTTTACTAAATTCTTAAATAATGATAATGATTATTAATGGATAAAAAACATGCAAACTGACTAACTGACCTAATAACTGGTTATCTGATGCTTGGCATCATGAGTTTGTGATAACTGGTAATGACGATTTATATCTGTGTAGAAAAAAAATTCACCCACTTGTCCTGGAAGATTTCTTTTAATCAGCCACATTGGGGGATTTTTGCATGAATGAGGCCATGTCAAAGCATCTCAGTTGGATTTAAGTCTAAACTTTGACTAAGCCACTTGGATTGTTGTCCTGCTGTTTAACCCAGTAATATTTAGCTTACGGTCACAAATTGCCTTTAGGATTTTCTGTACAGAGCAAAGGTCATGGTTTGGTCCAAGTTGTCCCAAGTCTTGAAGAAGCAAAGCAGCTTCCTGGATGAGTTGTTGTGCTCTTGGAGTGATATTGGTTCACCAGCCACTCTCAGAAAAGTTCACCACAGTTCCATGTTTTTTCCCAAACACTGTGGTTCACTGGAGTCCAAAGCCTTAAAAGTGCTTTTCTAAACCGTTCTAGACAAAATAAAAATAATAATAATAATGGTCTCGTCTGTTTTTACATATTTTTAGATCAGGACATTAAGTGTTGCTTTTTGCTACCTTTTAGCCTAGTTCAGGTTGTCAGAGAGGTACAATATGGAATTTTTTTTATTCTACATACCTGGCAGTAGTCAAGCATGGGTGTAGCTAGTTAAATGTAATCATAATTTAGGTTGGGTTAATTACTTTTTCACATGGAGCCAAGTTGATTTGGATAGCTTTTTTCTTGTAATAAATAAAATAATTTCAAAGCTGCATTTTGGATTTACTCAGGGTGCCTTCATCTGATATTAATGTTTGTTTGGTGATCTGAAACATTTAAATGTGACAAGAAAGCAAACACAGAAGAAATTTGTATGGGAGAAACCCATTTTCAAAGCACTGTAAACACATAAAGATCACATCAGGTCAAGCTGAAAATCAGTTGATTCCAGTCACCACCCTGGCGATAGTGCATCCTTGCTAGAGTGCTTTTCTTAGTGAGGGGTTTTCCCTCTGTGCTTGGTCAGCAGATATTTTTCCCAGAGAAAAATGTCATATGGAAGCATCCCCTTTGTAGTCTTATAAGTTAAAGTTTAGACACATTAATTTGAAAAGATTAAACAAAGAGGCAAAAAGTTCCTTAAACAACTTTTGTATATTTGGTCAGCGTGCCAGGAAGAGACTTGGATTACTGTACTACTTGATATTTGATTAACAAGCCCCTTGATAAAATATATTTGCATGACCTCAAACAAAACAAAAGTCATTTTTAAAAGACAGATGAAATAGATACAACAGATAGGCCACCTACATAACACATTTCTTTCTTTTATTTTCTTTCTCTTCTCAGTCCCCCTGTTTAAAATCCTACCTACTCTCTGTATCTATGCTTCTTTCTCCATCTCCTCCTTCCCCTCTCTCAGGCTTTCTCCATAGTGTCAAATAGATTATTCTGCAAGTGAGCATGCTGCAGCCCTGTTTTATTTATAGCACAAGTCTCTTCATGTCCTGCATAAAAACTACAGTCTACAGGCTAAATGTGCACAGTATTTCTCTCCAAACATCCAAACATTATTACATATTGTCTCTTACTGTTCTTTTATAGAAACACAACATGCGTGCAACATAATTAGATGTGCAGCCTCCAACTCACCAGGTCTGTGTTGACACAACCGAATACTCCAACCTGCGCTAATACCTTTACAGAAATGAGAACTGGGAAATCATTTTACCAGCTTTGGTGATTTTACTTTATTTTACATGCACTACTGGAGTTTTAGGAAAGATTCCCATGAACAATACAGGCTCCATAACGCAAACATGCAAGAAACATATGCCAACACGAACAAATGGCAGCGTGAGCAGCTGTTTCAGGAGGTTGCGTCTGGCCGAGTGGGAGGGCCACACGCCTGACATACTAAAAGCCATCTCCATGGAGATGGTGAAATCAGGGGAGCCAAATACAAATTGAAAAAACATGCTCTAATGCTGCTTGAGCAAATAAATTAACTCTCTCTGACTTAAAATGCTTTCCTGTGTTGGTCTCTGACATATGTACAAGAGCTAAAAAGAGCAAGATAAGAGGATTAACACTGATGTGGTTATTTAAAGAAAAATTCAAGAACATTTAGATAACACTATCTTAAGTTATGTAAACAAAAACGTCCAACAGTACAAACTAAATCACAGCAAAACTATTTCATCTCTAAGAAATTCAAATATCTTAGGTTTCAACTTACAAGTCCTTTCAGTTCATTCAATTTCAATTTCAGTTATATGGGACATAAATTTGATCAGGGATGCCTAATTATAAAATAGGGGATCACCTAGGGGAAGCTCGAAGTAGAGCTGCTTGCTCTTCTGCATCAAAAGGAGTCAGTCGAGGAGGTTCAGACATGTGAGCAGGATATCTTCTTGGCAGCTCGCTTACGGACGTTTCAGTTGCACTTCTCACTTGGAGGAGACCCTGGGGAAGACCCAGAACTACGCTGAAGGAACTATATATCCCGTCTGGCAACGGAACACCTTGGAATCCCCCTGAATGAGCTGGATGATGTTGCTGGGAAGAGGGATGTCTGTGGTTCCCTCCAGGGTCCGTTAACCCCTTCTGGGTATAGAATAAATGTAATTTGCTGCACAGCATCACTGGTGGAGAAAATTTGGCTCAAATAATTAATATATCTGAATTTTTCCATGTATTTATTGAATAAATACTCCGGACTGGTTGTTCATGTGAGTGTTGTTCTTCTCCTTCTTTGTGTGCTGTATACCTGCTTTTTGCTCTATAAAGTTTAGTGAAGAAAGGAGCCGTGACTGAAGTTGCCAGGGCTGAGCTTTAATAGGCCTTGCCCCTTCACTTCAGAAAAACAATATCCTTAGTTATCTCTCCTTAACAGACCATTACACTCTGTATTTTAGTAGAAATGTACAATCAACTAATATTGTTTAGCAATAAACCACAATTTTTACCAAATATAAAAGAATAAGTAATGATAACTAAAAAGTTTAATTACAATTAACATCTGGGTTAAGAGTGCAGAAGGTTTCAATCCAAGAGAACAACTGGTGGCTTTTCCTCAAAGATCTTAGGATTTCCAGAGTATAAAATTCTGCTCTGACAATGGTTATTTGCATTTTGTAACCAGCCATCACTTATAAGTTTAAGGATGAGTTTTAATGTTGCTTCAAATCCAGTCTTTATCAGGTGAAAGGGGCAAAGGCAGTTCCACAAAACATCTTCAGTAGTAAAAACGTTTTAATTTTTAATATGTATTTGTTTTTTGCAAAGACAAACTTTTATGGGATATTTTCGAACTTTTACTTCAAATGAATTTAAATGAATTAGGTAGGATGCATAGTGGACCAGTTAGTAGAAATCTTGCCTAGCAGCAAGGACGTCCTGGGTTTGAATCCCTTCTGTCCTTCTGCATGGAATTTGTAGGTTCCCCTGTGCATGCATAGGTTCCCTCCAGATACTCTGACCTTCCTCCACACAATCCAAAAACAAGACTGTTAGGTTAACTGGTTCTCTCCAAAATTGTCCTTAGGTATGAGTGTGTTGTGCGTGGCATGTCTCTGTGCTGCCCTGTGATGGAGTGGCAACCTGTCCCAGGATGTACCTTGCATCTCTTGCCCAATCATCACTGGAAAGTAGACACCAGCAACCTCCTGCGACCCCACAAGGATAAGCGAGTACAGACGACGGGTGGATGAATCTGGGGTTAAATTCTCACACCACATTTTTTGCAGCTCATATCCAGCCATGTGAACCCCCCAGACAATGTGTTTTTCTGACATACTTGGACATTTAATATCTATTATAAGAAGACTAAAAAAAATCAAGTAATATAAATAAGCAGATGAAGAGAAAGACAAAAACTTGCAAAATGTTCTAGAAACTGTAATAAAAAATAAATTATTGTGAGGAATACTTTAGGAGACCTACCCCATGTATTCCCACTTTCAATAGATAAAATCACACACAGGTGTGTCATATCAGGTACATATGACTAGAACATTATTACTCAGCATTTTGAAGGAGGTTTGCCCGGTCTAAGCCTTAGCAACTAAACGTGGTGCGCTTCTGACTATTGAAGTGAGTCTGATGTTCTTAGCTTGAGGGCTAAATTTGTTGTAATAAGGTTTGTTTGGAGCAGATTTCTTCACACAAGCATTTTTTATCCTAAAGTTCAAATGGCTTTCTGCTCTTACAAGTTATTCTAAAAGTGGATTGTGTGATCTTCAAGTTTGCACTTGCTGATTACAAGTCTAGAATGTGGGTGTTTTTGATTAGCTGTTTTGTATTTCTTTTCCTGCGATGGACTGGCGACCTGTCCAGGGTGTACCCCGCCTCTCGCCCAATGACCGCTGGAGATAGGCACCAGCCCCCCTCGCGACCCTGCAAGGATAAGTGTGATGGATAATGGATGGATGGGGATTTCTTTTCTATTTCAAACCTTCCCTTTAAAAATGCAGGTTGCTAAATGAATGCCTGGTGATGTCAACTCCTGAAACTTTGTAAAATGCATCTATAGTATCTAAAATACCAGTATACATACCTATATGTGTCTATAAATGATAATTAGAAATTTCATGTCAGTGTAGATAATAATATGCAGCACAGTATTAATTTAAACAACACTTAACAGTTGGAAGTGCCATCTCTAATAAACATTTAATCCAATTGTCTTTCTCTTATTCAGAGCTAAAAATATCTCTAACTAACAACTATTTGTAAAACAAAGTTATGCTTCAAGTCAAGAAATGTTTTTGTCACATAATATAATCAATAATTAATTTGAATAATTCATATTGTTAAGCATGCCAACCTGCTTTGCAGCAAAAACCTCAGCCACCATCCTGCCGGAAAGCTATAGCTTTCTCCATGAACTGCAACAGAACCGTTGGACATTGTCACTGCTATTTTTGTTTACTTTTTACTGACGTGGTATTTTGTTTGCCTGATTCTCTTACACAGCATAGGATCTATTTTCCCTCTTTTGATTGCTGTTTTATTTATGTACAGTAGGTATGATTATGCCAGTGTCTCCCGACCTTCCTCTTGGTAACGAGTGTCTATTTTCCTCTCCGTTCCCATTTTCTGGCTTACTGTGTTTACGAACTTTACACACTCACAGATGCACACACATACATACGCACATCCCTGGAGGCAGTTGTGTTGGCCTAGTTGTGCGTCTCTGTTTAACTACTCGACACATCTTTTCTACTTCTGCCTGCGTCTCTGGTCATGACAGCACAGAGAAAGAGGAAGTAAGTCAACTGTGAGGATGAGAGGGAAAAGAAACAGAGCAGTACAAAAAACTACACAAGGAGGTGGAAAAAGATGGAAAATGGGGTTGATAGACATAAAGAAGAAAGATGGGAGTAAAAGGCAAAGTAACACAACTGCTGAACGTGTCCAAACATTTTTCTCAGTAAATATGGTTTCAATGGGCGATTGGGTTGAAATTGACCAATAAGTCAATAACAGCCCAAGTAATCCACACATCCAAAGAAATTAAGCACAGCAAGTCCATAAGTTGTGCTAATAAAGTGGAATCACAAAGGGAAGTCCATTAAGAAAACAAGCTGGAAAAGGCACAGAAACCCAAGAAAATAGCTGAAACCTGTCAGCATTTAAAGAGTTATCCTTCCCCTATCAGTGCAAAAAATACTATCAGCTGGTAGCCCTAACTGACTGTCGATAAAGCTTTGCATTACCAAAATATGGCCCAGAAGAATGGCGATGATGGGTAAAGCAATATGATCTACCAAGACATTTTCAACCTTATTGTTGCAAAAACCTACTAGAAGTGAATGCAGAAATATTTCCAAAATTCCTAATGTTCCTGTGAACTTCCTTTGGGCCATAATGGGGAAATAAATAATAGAATTTTACCATTATTTTGACCAGACTTTTAACAGAGGAGTCAGAATAATTAATCAGAAAACAAGAACCACTCACAGAGAGCGCTTGAGAAAACAACAAGTAATGCACTCAAGCCACAATTACATTCTACTGACCCTGCGCAAGACTCCAAGAAAAAAGCATGTTTTGAAACTAATTCAAACTCTGCTTGCAGCACATTTAGACAAGTCAATGAATTCTGGGAGAATATAGTCTGCTCAGATGATGCTATAATTTAACTCCTAACATAGTGTGTGCAATGAATATTATTGCAACACCTATGTTTTGGAGGAGGAATGGCACTCCAAATCACCCCCAAAATACCATACCAACAATGAAGTTTGGAGGTGGGAACATCATGGTGTGGGGCAGTTTTTCAGCATACAGTAATGGCAGACTTCAAATAAATGATGGAAAGTAGGGAGAAAATGTACTGGGACATTTTGATAAGAAGTAGTCTAGAAAAAGTGTAGAGAATTGCAGAGAAATGCATAAAAGACATCCACTAAACTCTCAAGATTTGTGTGGAAAATGGGTCAAAATCACACCTGAACAATACATGTGACTAGTTTCTCCATTTAGTAGACATCTAGGAGTTGCCATAACTAAAAGAGGCTTTAAGTATTAAGTCTGTCCAATAGTTGATCCCTGCTCCATTCCACTTTATTACAAATTATGTAAAGAGTAAATTCTCTGGATTTCTTTTTTTGTGTTGGCTTCTTGGATTTTTACCAACATCTGATGTGGATTTCATGTAAATAGACTGATTAGAAAAATATTTACTGAGAAAAACACGAGTGTGTTCAATAACTTTTTCCCTGACAGAATAAGATGAAAACACAAAAATATGCAAGAAGATGAAAGGTTAGGATGTAGCCTTCAAGTCCAAAGTGTCATGGTGTCTTATCTTTTGAAACAGATTATAACAAAATAGCTGTGCCTCCTCTCAAGGACTCTGCTTAGTCATCAACAAAAAAAGTTGTTCTGCACCAGTAATTCTGCAAATTCAAAGTAGTAAGAGCAACTAATTCAGCACTACTTACACAAGACAAAACCACAATCAGCAAAGTGCAGCCAGTAAGACTAATGCTGAGATAACACCTCTCTTAGTCTCAATGGGGTCACATTCTGGCATGCATAAATGTTTCAAATGTACTGATTCAAACCGGTATTTCAGTTGGCAATGCAGTAAGACAAAATGAAAGAAAATGGGAGAACATGAAAAATGTCTGACAAGGCCAGAGACGGAAGTAGTCAGAAAAGGAGAATGAGATGCAAGGACACAGGGAAGAACAGACAGGCATAGAATGAGAATGAGACACACTGTACTGATAAACAGAAATAAGGGACAGGAGGGGGAGGAGAGAAGGAGAGTTGGAGGTGGAACTTAAACCTAATGCATTCTTTGTTTTTGTAAGAAGATTCTGGGAGATGTCAACAGACTCATTTGCATGAACAGCCACTGAGCAGCAAACAGTCAATGAGTCAGCCTCTTACACACACACACACACACACACACACACACACACACACACACACACACACAAAGCTGGTTTGGTCTTATCTTGTCAGACTTCAGTGTACCATTCCCTTACATCCCACTCGCTGCTTTAAAACCTGCTGTACACAAAAAATACACATACATACACTTTGTTTATGTAGAGAAAAAAAATAACGCATATGAATGGGATCCCCGCCAGATAAAACATCAACAAAAAATGCAGCACATGTCTTTTTCCATTGTTGTTGCTAAAAAAAACAAAAATAACCAAACAAACAAACAAAAAAAAAACAATTTGCCAGATCATGAAAGACAATGAAAGTCTTTTTTAACAAGACAAATGTGCAACACCCTTTTTATGTTTCAGATCTGCTATGATTTTAAAATCACTTTTTGACAAAAATCAAGCCACCTTGTTTCATTAAAATATTTCATGTTTAGTTCATTTTTGAGTAGGGAAAAAAAATAAAATTACAATGTGTTTTTAATTTTAAAAATGTAAATCTTTGTGGCCCATTAGGTTTATCAACTTGTCCATGTGTCAAAAAGTTGAGACATCAGTGAACTAAATTAATATTAAACTCAAAAAGAAGAATTCGGTTTGTGTTTGGGTTGGACCCTGAAGATTTTTTTCAAATTGTATTTTTGCCACAACCACAAACATCAATGAATTTTATTGGCATACGTGTGGTGTGGATATTTATATCTAGCCCCACTGACTCAATACGTTTTTGCTGCAATAACAGCTGCAAGTCTTCAGGAGTATATTTCTACCAGCTTTGTATACCTTGAGATGTTTTGACTTTTTTTTTTTGTTTGTTTTGCAATATAGCTCCAGCTAAGCCAGTCAGGATGGAGTGTCTGTGAACATGAATTTTATAATCCTCACAACAGATTCTCAGATATTAGGTCTGGACTTTGACTGGGCCAACTGTTTGTCTAACTCAAAAATAATAATTTTTAAAGTTTAAAGATGACTTATTCAGGTTAAATGCATGCTTGCTACATAATAGGGATGACATTTCGTATTATAATTGTGTATTCAATTTATAGTGGTTGTAAAATTTGGCCAAACGTTGGGAGAAGGACTTAAGCTTAAGCTGGTGGCTTGATTTTATTTTTTCTTTCCCCAGCATTGTGCATTGTGCAGATATTGATTGCAGAGAAAAAAAAAATTACCAAACCCAAAAATCTGTGGAAAAATAACTCCCAAAGTCACCAAACTAATAAAACTAAACTTATAAACAAAATTTATAAGGTGGCACTTAGCCTCTGGCTATGAAGACCTCAGGAAGCAATACACTTTAGCATATTGCTTCCTGAGGTCCAATCCTGTCAAGGAAGCTTTCACTCCAGTCTTTATACTGGAAGGTCCTCCAACAACAAAAACCACCATTAATTGGTTTCTAGTCACAATAGCAGGTTACAAATAATCAAAAATGCACATAATATTTACCAGTACCCATATCTATGGGCACAGCTATGACATAATCAAATTGCATACACCAGCTTTCATTCTGTTCTTAAAAATGGTGTGACAAACACACCTCGGCAGTGTATGAGAAACAGAACATCCCACAATCAGCCTCTCCATACATGGCTTTGGAGGCCTTCTGCTCTGATTTGACAGAGTAGCTTGGAAAACACAAGGAGGTTAGATGGAAACAAGACATAATATCTGGTAATCTTTCCTGTTAAGCTCAAGTAACCAACAGGTGATCAAAAAATAATTACATGATCTGTAGAGTTTAATACAAACCCAACAAGAACTCTGTAAATCGGTGAGATGCAACAACACCAAAACTGCCCAATCATTGGGTGCCTGTCCACGAAACGCACAGTCACTCAGCTGATAGCATGGATCACCCCATGACAGTGGTTATCATAACTTCAGCAAAAATGTTATAACCATTGGGGGAGAGGGGGCAGTGTAAAAATTGCAACCTGTGTTTTACTTTGAATTAAACTCTAATATCTAAAGAGGAAACTATTTCAAATGCTACCCTATTAAATTTAAAGGTAATAGGCAACAAAAAACATTAAAATTGACATTATTTTTAGTTTTCATGTTTTAATTGAAACTAATCACTATCATCAGCTGTTTTACTGAAAAACCCGCATTACATCCCACCTGCTCTATTAATAGCTTTGGATTATTCTATACATTATGTGATTGATTCTTTTCTGACATTTCATCAGTTTTATAATCTTTTCTTGATCTTTTAATTTCTTTTCATTTATTGCATTCCTTAATGATCTTTCTTGGATCTGCTACAAGAACTGCAGATAAAAATCAGCTGGAAAAAAACCTAGTGTAAGACATGTTTTTTTTTCATTGAGCTTAATATTTTCTGTGCATGGTACCAGGGAAAAAAACAAATACGGTTCAAAGGTTAAAGACAAATAATATTATTAATGTACTTAACAAATAGGATATTTTCCTGCAGTTGTTCACATGAAGACTTTATCTTTCCTCATGTTTCCTTGCATTTTGAACTGAATACAACAGAAGAGAAGTGATTTTCAAAGCCTGCTCCTCTGCACAAACAGCAGCAATTTATCTACCTCAGATCAAAGATGGACACTGCTGACATCAACATTTTCTTTGTACGAGACATGCAGGTGCACAGATGACGCAAACAAGCAAACCTCTTTCAGGGCTACAATTGTATTTGTTGGATAAGTGTGGTTACAGTGCAGACTCAGTAATTTTTCTTCTCGGTTTCTTATTTCTCAGTCAATTATAGAGTGCTGTGAAAATATATTTGCCCCATCCTTCGGTTCGCTTCTGTTCACAACTTGTAACACCAGGCAAAGGTAACCACTGTAAGTCATCCAGATCCTGAAACAACAAAGTGGCACCAAACCATTACATCAAAACCACCATGTTTCACCGTCGGTATGATCTTTTTCTGAAATGCTGTGTTAGCTTTATGCAAGACTGATAGACATTAATGGTTCTGTTTCTCATCTGCTGGGGAATTTCTTTAAATCTGGGTATATGTTGCTTTTTGATATCTATTAGCCTACTTCATATTGTAAGGTTTTATTCAAGTGAATTCCTATGAATTCAGTTGAAGTGAAGTCTTTGGGGGGCAAGCCCAACTACAGTCTCAATTTTTTTTACACCAAGTTGGAGTCAAGTCTCAAGTCTTTCTCATCAAATCCAGTGCACCTCCAGGGGCGGATCTACCCCTGTTGTCACCCTAGCTAGCCGCTATGAATTCAAGAAACAGCACAGTGTAACCTGACACCGACTTGAGGCAGTTCTGAGTAGTGGGAAGTGAGAGAGGAGCTGCAGCGAGCAGAGAAACAGAGCTGCGCGTGAGCAGAGAGCAGGCTGAGTGAGAGTCGTCGAGAGTTGAGCGCGTGCTAAAGCACGATTGAGTGAGCATTTATGAGATTTAAACGCAAACGAATCTAATTATCGTTCGTTGACGTAGATGTGTGCGCCCAGATCAGACTCACTGTGCACGCAGATCGGTCATGGCGTGCTCAACTTGGTGGCACAAAAATCATGCCATACAAGGACAGAAGGCAAGAGTATGAAAGGAAAGAGGTAAAAACTAATTAACCAAGCCACATTAAGAAATTATATTTCAACCTCAGTGCTAACAGTGAAGCTGATTTTGAGAGGATAAAAAATTAAAAACAATATTTTGCAATATGCAAAGTAAGTCCGATGTTAGGTCTGTGTAAGCTGATATCCATTAAAAGTTTGACCAGAAAACATTGTAAAATGACTTTAAATTTTACAGAAATGAAGAGGAAAGGCAGCATCTCCAGTTTTTTCTCACCAAAGACAAAGGCAAGAGAGACAGAGATTACTCAGTGGCTTACTTGCACAAATGCTGCCTGATACACTAAGTAAAGTACTGGAGTGTGAATTTATATAAAACGTAGGGGCTGAAACGATTAGTCATGATGAATCGATTATTTAAATAATCATCAACTAATTTAGTGATCGGTTAATCGTTAACTGGAGTAAACAAACTCAAAAAAAGGCCATATGCTAAAAGAACAACACACTCACAAGAGTGATTAAGCCAAACCTGTACAAATAAATAAATATTCTTCTAGATCCGCCACTGTGCACCTCTGACCGTGTGTCGCTGTATGTTACGATACCGAACCTGTCCTTTGTCCTTTGGCCTAAATTTCCACATGAAGACTTTATCTTATCTAATCTTATCTTCAATCTTTATCTTCTGATCTTTAAATGATAACTAAAACATAAGAAATCTATTGGGGGTCAAATATTTTCTCTACACAGGACTGTATTAACCAATTCATTTAACATAGTTCATGACAAATCTAGGGCTAAATTCAAAAGAGCAGGATTTGTATTTTGCTGTAACTGACAACTAAAAATCAGTGCAGGCTTCAACATCAAACACCTCACACACGTTATTTGCTTATAGTTGAACTGACTCATCTGAGACAGACAATTGACCCTTTGACACCAATGAGCCTGGGAAAGCTCAGATATTTGCAGCAAAATCCTCATCATGTTGGTGTTTCATGATTCACTGATTCTGTCTTGGTAAATTTAACAAAAATTAAATCTTGACGACTGGAGGAGTGGGAGAACTTTTCGAATACTAAAAATTATGTCTTATTTATCATGTCTGATAGCCAACTGAGATAAGATGTGGGGGAAAAATAACAGGATATACGATATCATGCAGAGCTTGGAGGAGAGCTTTTGACTACACAACCTCTGTACCCTCCCTTGTGTGGCGGCCACCCTGTTCACACAGAGAGCAAAGAGACAGTCAGAGATGCAATTTGTCCTTTTCAGCAGGACTCTGAATGTCTCCTGCACAGCAAATATCTTTAGGTGAAGAGAGGATAGAAGTCAAACTGAAAAGCCAGTGCAGGTCACTCAAACACACACCTCTAGTGCTGCGCATGTGGAATGTGGCCTCCTTACCCCGGCCTATGGCTTTCTCTCTCTGCCCTTTCTCATAAAAATGTCAGCTAATTCTTTCCTGGCTCGCTATCTCTTTTTTTCTTCTGCTTCCCAGACCAGGTGACACAGGACTCACACTGAAAGGAATAAGGAAAGTTATGCCTACTCTCTTGATCCACAAACACAGACAGTGGTTTAAGGACAGTCCCATTTCCAAGAAAGAGCCCAGACTGTGTGAAATATAAATGCAAAGAGAACCTATAGGTTGTATTTTCACTTAAGACAACAGGATGATTATATACACTCATCACTGGTATGAACGACATATTAATTTGGAGGTTTTCATGAGGCATTTAAATTTTTCAACTGTCAACAGGGTCGAAATTATATAAACAGGCTAAAATATATGTATACACCAGTACTATGTGTCATTGTAAATTGTCAGGAAACAATGTGCTTATTTGTAGCCGTGAACAAGCTTCTGGGATGATTCTGCTTGGATATTTGACTACCCCTCTTTTCAGAAATGGTGGAGCTTATTAGAACTGGTTGGTTTTCTTCCACAGACTCTTTTAAGCATAGTCCAGAAACCTTCAATAGGACTGAAGTCATACCAGAAGCTTCATGAAAGCATGCTTTATCCATTCTCAAACCAGTTTTAATGTGTGTTTGAGACAACATTCCTGTTTAAACGCCACAGATTGTCAAAGTTTCAACTCTCTTGCTGTTCATTTGAGGCAAAGTTGAAAAATACCATGGTATTCCTCCTTTTTTATTCCACCCACCTTGTTTGATGCACCAGTAACAGAAGCAGAAAAATAGACCTACAGCATGATGCTGCCACTACTGTGATTGACAGTTGGTAGAGCCTACTTTGGTTTGAAAGCCTCACTCCTCCAAACATGTCTTGTCATTATACCCTACATCTCAATCATTGTGTTATCGGACCATAAAATTGTTCCTGAAGGTAATTAGCTTCTCCTTACAGGCAGCTGCGAATGTCAGCTTTGGAGCTGCCTTTCTTTCTTGGTCGGCAGCCTCTCAATCCAAGCAGATGTAATAATTTACTGCAGCCTGGCATTAAAGTTCCAGCATATTCCATATTATGATCAGCTTGAGACTTGGTGGTTCTATGATGCAACTGGGTAATTTAATAGGAAAATGATTCCAAACACACATCAAAAATGTTTTTGTAATGGAAAAAGTAAGCCAGCATGCAAATGCTGAAATGGCACTGACCTTCACCCAACTGGAAATGTATGGAACACGATTAAAAGCCGGGTTCGGAATCAGCCCGTGTGTATTATTTTGACCCTGCTGGATTAGGCGAAAGCTGATTAAATTCACACTTGAGCACCAACTGTTTCTATTTTTTTCTGATCTTATCATTGGAGTATGATGTAGTTATTTCGCCATAAAAAACAACGGTCCAAAATGAACATAGCATTCAGCATGGGTCAGCTTTGTGGAAGTGGAGGGTCTGAATCTCATTATCATGTCATGACAAAAACATAACTGTGTTTTGAGCCTTACTCTGTACAGAAAGAAAATGTACCTGAGGATTTACAGACAGCAGTTTCACATGTCTAAACACTCCAACAGCTTGATACTACCAGACTAGACAGAGACAGAAAGATAGGAAAATCATTTTGCAAGACAGGCAACACGGGTTTTTTTTTTTTTCGTTTTTACTTTTTACAAATTTAAATGTTTGTCTTTTTTTTCCTTTGCTGAACCTCTTATTCTTTCACACATCTCTGCATCTGGGAAATACTGTGTTGCTTTATCTTACATTGTTTGTGACATGATTAGTGACATACCGGGTGATGGCGGAACAGCTGATAATTTATTACGTTAACAGCATGTTTGTAACATAAAAAGAGCATCACAGAGATAAGTACAAATGGAGTCCAACCATTTAAAAACTGCACAGCCAAATCATTAAACAATTTCAGATTTGTTAGTGTAAAAGCTACGTTTTTGGGGCTCTCTTATTGATCCATCACAGCTTCCCAACCATCTGCAGGTTCCCTCATGTTTGATAACTTCTCTGCAATATGAAAAATCAGTCTTTAACCTTCAGCCCATGTTGAACTGCTGCCAATTTGTAAACTCGGTTACTACAAACAAGCTCATACCTCTGTGAGAGATAAAAAAAAAATACACATCTGATTGTAAAGGGCCTTGCAAAAGTTATTCACACCTGTAATGTTCCAGCTACAAACTTCAATGTATTTTAATGTGATTTTATGTGACCAGCACAAAGTAGCACATAATTGTGAAAAGGAAGGAAAATGCTACATCATTTCTTGATATTTTTTACAAAGGAAAGCTTTGAAAAGTGTAACTTAAATTTGTATTCTGCCCGCTTTACTCTAATGCCACTAAATAAAATCTCATGCAACTACTTGCCTTAAGAAGTCACATATTTCTATTTTTATATTTTGTGTAAGTAGCAGCAAGAAGAATATCACTATTGAAATAAATACAATTTCCTGTTCAGAGTTTGCCACAAGCCATGAAAGGAATTCAACAAACATGTGAAAGAAGGTGTTCTAGTCAAATGAGACCAGAGCAAAACGCCGCGTGGTGAAAAACACTGCAGATCACTATGAAATCACTACCCCACAGTGAAACATAGTGGCGGCATGCTGTACGGATGTTTTTCTTCAACAGAGAGGCTGGCAATTGTAGTCTACGACATTTTGACTAATGAGTACAAATCAACACCAAACAAATTTCCAAATCATGCATTACTTTGTGTTGGTCTGTCACAAACAATCCTAATAAAACATGTAGAGATTTATGGTTGTAACATTACAAACTGTGATAGGGTTCAAGGGGTGTGAATACTTTTGTAAAGGCTTGTACAAGTGGAAGAAGGATTCTTAATATTAACTGCATTTGACTTTTATAAGTGTTGACTGGGTGTCAAAACAGCTTTTTAAGATGAAATCTGAGGCCTAAAAATATCATATAAATTGCAGTAAGAATATCAGTTCATCGCAGCATTCACACATAAAAAATAAGCTGTGTGAGGCGACGTTAAAAACATTGTACATTGGGAAGCCTAACATCTAACTTAGGGAAAACTCAGACATAAACACAGCACGCCACCAGAGCTAGACCGATCCGTCTCCTCTCTGTCAGTACTGCTCTGCGTCAGGGTGTTTGGTTGTGTCACAGACATCCTGCAGAGACCAACCAATCGATAAAGAGCAGGCTATAGCACACAGCTCCAATTGATTTGTTTTTCAGGCATATTGGAAGCAATTCAATCATCACTCCTCTCATGAAAAAAAGATTTACAGGTTTCGAGTGTGTCATGATGAAATTTTATTCAGATGCTACCTCCACCAAAGTGGAGTTAGATTTCTTAATTTCTGTAAACCCAGTACTTACATTTTGTTTACTTAAAATAATACCACTATCCATCCTTCAGATGCTGAAATCTGGCTAGATATAGGACAAAGTGTACTCACTGGAGAAATTTGTAGCACAGTGTGGCCTTCTTGCTCATAGCTGAGAATAATGTTGCACCTGATAGATAACACAGTGCAGAGATTGTATTTTTTTAGGCTTCATGGTGCAGAAAGTTTGTGACAATGCCTTACCCTCTGCTTTAGTGATCAAAAGTGGACCGGGCATTAATTTAGCAGAAATCCAGACAGCATAGCTGCTTTGAATACTTGAACATCAGAGACCGTCTGTACTTTTGGCGCAGCTGCTGCTCACACATTTCCTTCACAAAGAAGGTGTTTCAGGTGAAGATATGCTCTTAGAGCATGAAATATGAGAGAGGGTGTGAAGAGAAACCTCTGCCAAGGGTGCAGAACATGGTCCTGAAAGCGTGGTGTGTGGGCAGAGCTGTGTTTCCCTTGAAGCACAGTAAGAATGTCAGATAAAGATTCTTGCTAGGGATGCACCAATCAATTGGCTGGTGAGCGGATTTGGTTTTTAACTTGACCGACTTGACCGGTCACCAGCTGGTCAGACACTAAAAGAAAAAAATCAGTCATTGAACACGCTGTAGCTTAGAGCCTCATCTGCACTGGCAAGAAAATATCTCTATTACGAAGGTCTTTCTAAGTAAAGATTACTCAGAGTTAACTATCTTATTATCAACCAAGTCTGCATTTTCTACAGAAATATGTCTCCTGCTTCTATAGACGGCTCTTTTTCAGAATTTGGAATCTACTTCCTAGTTCCAGTGAAAGAAACTCACTGTTTAGACAATTTAAACATGAAAACAACAGTCATCATAGCATGGCCACAATTTTGCAGCATATGGATGATTCCTAATTATTGAAAACAATGGTGATTGTAATAGGGATTTTACCTTCTCCTTGGTGCCAGCCTGCATGGGGTCGGGCCTGGTACGGATAGTAAAAGGTGATGCGAGTCTCAGCAGTATGCCCTGGAAAGAGGGTTCCATCTTGGGTGAGACAATCTCAAAACAGTCCCTAAATGAGAGGATCCGGTGAGGCTCAATACGAGCCTGTTTCCTCAGTCCCTCTCCGAGCTGCAGCAGCTCCATCCGATGCCCCAGGACGAGGTGAAACGGGAAGGCACGGCAAAACGTAGCCAGGGAAATGCGAAGATCACTGGGGTTAGTTGATAGGGGGAGTGGGGGGCGGTTAGTGCTCACAGATGCTGAGTTTGGGATGGAAGAGAGGGGAGAAGGGCAAGTCTCTTGGATTAAGAAGGACAGACAAACTGTGGGGACTGAGGTTGGAAAAAGAGATGGAGGGGACGGGGATGAGGATGGGGAGGCAGTGGGGGATGCAGTGGGAGTGGGGGTTGTAGAATCACAATCTGTATGTTCTGTATCTTCATTTGGCAACAGGGGAGTTAGAGGCGGCACCTCTTCCACCTCAACCTCTGAATGAAAGATCCGCCTGGCAACAGCTCTAATCAAACCTGGCATAACTAATCCCACAACAGGTGCAGGGTTGAAGCAATGAAGAAACAACACCTTCCCTCTTCCGTCTCTGCTGCCACGATTTCCAAATTTCTCCAATTTCCCTCTACCTTTCTCCTCTTCACGGGGATCCTTGCACTGAAAGGAAGGGCTCTCAGAGGAGGCTCGGCGCCCCGTTGAGGTGCGAATGTGTTCTAAAATGGCGTCAAAACCATTGAAGAAATCCTGAAGGTTGCCGCCTACAGCCCGCAGTACTCGCTCATTCTCTTCGAAGCAGAGGCCAAAGAACTCCTCGCCAAAATGTTCTCGCAGCTCACAGAACGGGACTCCTGTGAGAAAGGGGATGCAAAACACCAGCGTCAGCAAGGCAGCTCAGCAGTGGGAATTCTGCACAGAATAACATCATAGACCACTTTTACTTTAAACCACAAAACAAAATCAAAGATGTGATAACAGGAAACAGGAAAATATGTAGATGTTAGATTACAAAACTATTACAAGTTTGTTTGTTTTTTTTTTCATACATCTGGCATGAACCGTGCTATTTCAGCTCTTCAATTACTTGTTTACACCAAAATTAATGAAATTAAAATTATCTTAAGCAAATCGACCATAGAAAGTCACCGGAATAATCAAACATCAAGGCTTTGCTAAAATAATGAATATTGATAGGATAAAAAGATCATCTGCCTACTGACTACATAATATAAGAAAAAACAGGATTAAAGGATTACAGTAAAAATATACTCAGAATTTAATATAAAAGAATACAATCATGCAGAATCACAGCACACTGACATCAAATACAGAAACCTGAACATTAATGTGGTTTTAGAGAGACTGAGGTGCTTCTAAGGCTTTCTTTACTTCATCCTATGGATTCATTCCAGTCACATTCGATTGTGAGTTGATTCCTGAGCAGACCTCTAACACACTGCAAATTACATTAAAATAAACAGCATCAAAAGGAAAAATGAAACAGATAAAACGCTGCAAAGGTCCTATTTTACGGACTCAGAGAAGGATTGTTCCACAAGAAACAGCGCTATAAATAATTGACTACTGAAATCAAATATATTTCGGTAGTAATGCTGTAAGAGTTTACATGTGAAATTATGTTTAATGATCTACTTTTTAGAAAGAGCTTTAAAAGAATCCCAAATAATTGTACTGAATGTGTTTAGGCTTATTGCCAAATGCTGCAAAAAGATCCTGAATGAAGATGCTAAAAATGTTCATACAAAAAAATATATATATTAATTTAAAAGTAAGAAATAATACTTATAGGTTTTTATAAGAGACTTAACTAGAGGGACAGACATATCATCAGTAAAGGTAAAGCTAGGAAGAGATCTGAACAAAAAGCCAGAGAACCTGCACTGGATTTCTTCATTTTACTGCTCAACTTGTAGGTGGTCTAAAAGCTTGTCGAGGCCAAGTTACATGCATATTTTTCAAAACTGTGATTTTCAGCAGTGTTTACACCACCTGTCCATATGCCAGCCTATTTGTTGTGCTTTTTTTCTAAAGGGAAAAAAAGTGTTTGTACTGTATGTATATGGAATGGATATTCTGGGATTTTGAGAAACAATGAGGCCTTCTTTATGCATACCCACTCCTTCTGAGTCAAACCTCACAACATCAAGTCTCAATTTAACTTCAAATGTACAACACAGAAATACATAATAAGAAGGAAACGGTTAAAATTGTTATTGGAAAATCTTTGGTCTGAAACTGTTTTAGCAAAATACCAGTTTAAAAAAAATATATCAAAAGCAGTACAGCCACGCCCAAGAATGCGATGCCCTCTATTAGTAAATTAAATCTTGATAATCATTGGATCCCAGCTAAACAAGTCACTGATCCCAAACAGATCACTGGATTAAAGCATATAGCTGATAAATGGCTTCCATTTCACTCACTGGATTTTAATTCCACAGAATATATTTTTTAGGAATTAAAAAAAAGAAAAAAGATTCAATTACCTAACTGTTTATTTTCATTAAGGGGTAAAAGTGAATTAGATGCACCTAAAATAGTCAAGCTTGACCCTAAGAATAATATGTTGTTTTCATGTTGGGCCTTAGAGACCAAAGAAGTTTCCCCAGAGAGTTTTGGATAGTCTGAGTACATGCACATGTGTGCGATGCACACTGTGCATCTGTTCAGAAATTTACTCCACTTGGGTCAAAATATCCAGTATCTTCTATTTTCATAAAACATGCTACAATGTGTAATAACAGAAAGGTCTCTGACAGGGGCTTTGGTGTGTGAACATGATCAATAACACATGATCGATAATAAACTGAAGTATATGGACAGGAGACAATATCGGCCTGTGTCTTGCTCACCCTACAATTTACCATAAAGTTATTAAATTCAAAGCAACAAAGGCAGAAGCAAACATGTGAAAGCAACACAATTAATACAAATGAGGCCAGATAAGATCATCTATATAAAACCTAACTTATCACATTATTTATATCCAAATGTCAAGCATAAATAGTCTTGTTTGCTCACGTTAAATGCTTACCCAATATTGTGGCCATGTACTGCAGAATCTGTAGGACGTCTTCCTCTGAACCAGAGTTTTCTAGAAACGGGCACTTCTCCTCTTTTTTTTCATGCTGCCTTTCACCACTTCCAACATCCTGACACCTGTGAGTCACAAAAAGCAAACAAACAAATGTATAATCAACCCTGGGATCAGTAAAAGAAACCAACATGGTGCTGAAACTGATAAAAAGCTACATTTTTCTCGTTTAAGATGAATACATTTGGAGTGACATCTGGGTAGAGTGCAGAAAAAAACATTATGCAAAATGCACATGTGTTGTAAATGTGTTGGAAATTAGCTGGTGTAGTTCCTCCGCTGCTGGTTGTGAGCTATGATTGAACAGTAGATCTAAATGCAGTCAAAATGATTACTAAAAGAGATAAAGATATAATGTTACGGAAACAGTCTTCTGAAAAAGTATTTGCCCCCTTCCAGATTTTGTCTGGTTTTGCTTTTCTATCACACTTACATGTTTTGGATCATCAAATTAATGTAGATATCAGACAAAGACAACTTGAAAAAATAACAAGTGTCCAGCAATCTATGACTTTAAGCTCAAGTGCACTTATGCGGCAGAACAATGATCCATTAAAGTTTTGGAATGGCCGAGCCCAGGGTGCCCAACTCCAGTCCTTGAGAGCTACCGTCCTGCAACTTTTAGATGCATCTCTTCTCCAACACACCTGAATCAAATGAATGGCTCATTACAGGCCTCTGCAGAGCTGAATGATTGCTGGCGATGGAATTCAGCAATTTGATTCAAGTATGGAAGAAAGGATGCATCTAATAGTTGCAGGATGGTAGCTTTTAAGGACTGTTCTTGGGCACCCCTGACCTAACTTGTACTTAAGCAGGCTGTTCATGCTGGTAGAGTCTCCATTGTAGCTGAACTAATACAATTCTGAGAAGAGTTGGCCAAAACCTCCTCCACAGGATGGTAAAAGACTGCAAAGTTACTGCAAAAATTTCATGGCAGTCATTGCTGCCAAGGATAACACAGCCAGTAAGTAACTTTAGGCAATTACTGTTTCACATAGGACCAGGTTGGTTTGTCTTAATTTTCCCCCTAACTATTGAAGCCACTGTTTGACAACTGCTTTTTGTATTTACTCAAGTTATCTTTGTCTGATGTTAGAAATTTTTCCAATGATCTGAAACATGTGTGACAAAAAAGGTGAAAACAAAAGAGATCCGTAAAGGGGTAAGTACTATTTGTTCATGGCGCTGTATTTGTTTTCCCACATTAAGATGCTCTGTAGCACAGGAGTAACACCAAATGAGGCCAAAGTGTGAGACACGGAAGACCAGATGCAGAATTTCTGCATCTTTATGCAGTACGTGTGAGGGTTGTTTATAAGTGTTGCGCCTGGCTGAAAACCCTCTACTGAGTTTTACTGTTTTGACAGGGCACAGACAAGAGGTGAAGGAGTGAGACTAGGTGTTTGTCTATTTCTTTGAAAGTGTGAGTGAGAGCAAAACAAGAAAGGGAAAAGTGGCGGCTGCAAAGCAAACAAGAAGTGGCAGAGACAGCGAAAAAAAAAATGAGTGAACAGGTGTGTGACGTGTGACAGACAAGTGTGAAAAATACAGGGAACCTGATGGGAAGTGAATGACAGGGATACCTGAGACGCAACAGCAAATGGACGAAGACGAGGAAAGGAGACGGGGAAAAAAGCCCTAAGGAGGGACTGACTGTTAAATGTTCCTACCTGATCTCTTGTTGTCTGTAGAACTGCAGAGTTCGTTGAAGAGCCTCCTGAACAGTCTGTGTCTGCAAAGAAAATTGACATTATTGAACATGTGTTTGGATTTACATGAGTTTGCCAAACCATTTGCACTGTTCTTTCATCAGTTACCAACATTTGATGACAAAACCTTTATCTACAAGTTTTCTGTCTTTTCTGTAAATAGTTTTGAAATAATTGAAAAACTGCTGACTCCCTTTGGTGTCCCCCCACCACAAACCCCTTTTTTTTCCCCAAAGACATTAAAAATTAAAACTGGTTTTTAAGACATGGCATTTACAAAACTGCTGCTATGCAGGCACTGTATTGAAAGTATAAACTGTTTCTAACAGCAGAATAACCCATAATTTATTGTGGGTTATTCTGTCGAACAAATGGAGTGCCAGCTTTAAGTGTCTTTAAGTGTGGTGCATTTTCCACTGGGATTCTGCAAGTCCTCCAGATGCTGGTGTAGATTCTCAGTCATGAAGGACATGAAACTCCTCAGTGCTTAAGCAGAAGTCCAGTTGCCTCCTATTTCAGCACTATGGAAGTCCTCAAGACTAAACAGTTACTATCAAAACTGGATGGACTTAACTGGTGAAGAGAAATCTAAAAGTAATGCCAGTATTTTTATTATCTTTTAAATATTATTAAAACAATGCAAAATGTAAAAAAAAAAAAAATCACATGTATGGAGAAAAAAATAAATAATATTACACCGATCACTATGCTCGATACCCAAGAAAATCCACCAAAAGCTTTCAGATGTCCTAAAACTCCAGCTCTATCCAACAAGACACACAAATTTGAGAATATCAAAGATTAAATGCTTTAGAAAATGAAAAATATATAGATTAAACACATCTGCAGATAGCATATGCATTGAATGGGTATATGAAAACAAATTTTCAGGTGCTATGTTGGACCATAAAGTCTGCTGGAAGCCTCACATTTGGCATGTAAAAGCAAAAATAGTTAGTAAAGAAGAGGCATGTGCTAAATCACTAAAGAGTCTTTATTGTTCAGTGATTTCATCATCCTGAAATCACTGTCTGGACATTTGGGAGACAGGGAGCACTTTGCATATTACAAATAAAAGCAATAAGAATGGTTCATAAAGTGGGATATAAATTGCCCATAAATTCCTTACTTTTCAAATCAAACATGATAAAGTTTATGGAATTCAAATTCAAAAATAATGTAAAGAACAAGAAATTATCACTTACTGGAAAATATTTTTTAAAACTTTCAATGAAAGAAAGTGGGGGTTACAGGTTCAGGGGACAGCTAAATTCACAAACAGCTTTGCAGTCTGTGGAGTGAATTTGTGGAACAGTTTGGATGAGAACTTTAAACGCTGTTTAAATATAAATCAATTAAAAATAAAAATAAAAAAATACAAAAAAAAAAAAAATTGGTATTGCAAAAGTAAATGGATGTCACAGAGTTTTAGGAACACAGTGAGGATTTGGACAACATATTGCTGGTTGATCTTGTTGGACAGTGTTAGACTGAAATGTAGAATGTATGTACTGGAGGAGTCGAGTGAGTAATTATTTTATGTTTTTTTCTTATTTATTATTTTTATTACATTGTTTTTCCGCTTACATTTGTTGTTTGCATGTTCAAAATGAAGACTTCATTCATTCATTTATTCAAATTCATAGAAGGTAAATCCATGCTCCTCCAGGCCAAAGCTATTATACTCCCAGCATGCAACAGTCTAAAGAGAATTAAAATGGTCTGTTGTGAGTTGACCACGCAGTCCTCAGAATAAATAACAATAATGCACATCAATTTTGGGTTTCCAGAGCACATACAATACAATAATATTCAAAATAGTTTGAACAACTGCCAAGCCCAAATAAAAATGAGCATCAATTTTCCAAACAATTAAGAATGTTTTGGGGTTTAAGGCAAATGTTTTCCTTTGATCTGAATAGCCTGTCTATAAACCATGAGGGCCAGATTCATTATTATACATCATAAAAGCTTTTTAAAACCAAGAAATCTGACTCTGCTCATTTAGGCTTTAAATACGTATGATTTTTCAACGTGATTATAGGGGTTCCAATATTAATGTCTATGTTTAAATACTATAAAATGTTCAGCTGTAACTACTTTAAAATGTGGTTTTTTAATGCAATGCTTGAAACAACAATCAAAAGTAAGAAAAAAAAACAATTTTTACTTTAATTTAAGACTCTGACCAGCTGAATGTCGTTATCAGGGTTATTATCACTACGAACAGAGAACATCTGCCCCAACCTAAATTCTCTGAAAGACTAAAACTGGTTCTATTTTCAAAAATAAACGGTCCATCATTTCTTTACATATTTCTTTACATTTAATTTCATATTTAGATTTATCAAACAAACATAAGAATATAAATAGAATAGAAACAAATAGAAAATTGGGATCATCTGATAACTCCTTCGTCTTCTGTTGGATTTAAAACAATTACCTCTATCAAAATTCAGCACATTGTTATTCTTTTACAGTACCTAGAAAAAACTCTGAATTGGAAAGTCGAACCACAAACAAAACAGGAAATCAATGTCAGTCAGGAAAACACTGATCAGTGGATTTTTATCAAAATGTATGTAAAACCCATTTTATGTTTGCTGTTAGGTAATTAAACAAAAATATCATAGACAGTAGCAGCACAAGGCATCTAATTGATGCACATAGGCCACCCAAAAAACCCTCATCACCTAACACAGTCATTTTTAATGGGTATATTTCTCAGGGGACACTTTAACAAGTCACATTGAAGTAAAGGTGCGAACAAAATTAATCATGACTAAAGTCCATTTTGCAGCTCTGTTCTGGAGTCTTTTTAATGTGCAAGCCTTTGTTAAGATCTGTGAAGCTCTGAGCAACATCAGAAAACAGATCCATATTCAATTTTCACTCCTGAATGCCAGTTTAAAAGGAAAATCTAATTAACCTCCATAATAGGAAATGCTTTATGTAGTGTTTATTATATCTTTGCTTTACATTTTTACAGAAAATTTCAAAATGACTATAAGACACAAACTGCTTGAATGTCTGGGCATGCAGCTGGCATGTTTAGCGCTGCTGGCAGCCTAAGCTTTAGAGGGCGGGTCCAACACGATTATCTGCGATACGGCTGAAATGCCCGGCTGTTGTGACAATACTGGAACACAGTGTGCCAGCTGGAGGGGTCATTCTGGGGTCTCCAACCATTCTGGACAGATACAGGAGAGATATTCTGAGTCTGTGTGCATTTGTTTGCATTAGTATGTTTGTGTGAGAGAGTAACAGACGGAAGGAAAATGATGAAGATTTGGGGGATTTTAGGCCAAAAATACTTTAATAGACAAGATGCAGTGTGTGTGCAGGGGAACATGTGATCACTTCCTGAGTGTTGATTTGCTTTATATGCATCATTTCTCAACACAAAGTTAAAAAAAGAAACATTTAATCATTTTTAAGAAAAATGGACACTTTTTATTGCAGCTGTACAGTCCTGGTTGTCAGCACATTTCAAGAAATTCTGCTGCGATTCAAGGACAGTAGAAGTTGCATTTTAAGTTTTGTGCATGCAAGAGAAAAACTGCTGCACGAACATACTGTACTCATACATCACAATTAGTTTGTAACATCTCTACTTACTTTACACACAACTGGAAATGGCAACATTTTCGCTTAGATGGCAGAAAACATAGAGCCGGAAAACAAAAGAGGATTGTGTAGTTCCTTAAATAAATGTGCAAAGATACAAACTGAACACAACACGATCCTAAGAAGCTCTAAGTGTTGACCTCTATTAGATTTTAAGGATATTTCCAATGCCCATCGCAAATATGAGGAAAATATGAAACATGTTGCTGTGTCTTTTATTTCTGTGAAAGGCTGGTTAGTCATGCTCTGCTCTGCTGAAGGAGAATCTGCCTTTTCTGCCTTTCAGGGTCACTGATTTTTGACACAAATACATCAACACGCATCAAACTGGATGTGTTACTCCCTTCCTACTTTTATTACAGTCATCTTATTGTATTTCATCAGCAGGTTATACTAACTTTGATTGGTTAACTACATTGCTAGAAAAAACGGATTTCTTAACTCTTTGCTTGTTTCTCACACTTTCTCAAAAAAAAAAAAAAAAAATTCAAAGATATCCTGAATAAATATAAAATGATGATTTCAAATGATGATTTTATTCATTTCAAGGAAAAAGGTTATTCGAACCAACCTGTGTCCAAAACGTCCCAAAATAACCCAGAACAACATTTAAAGAGCTGCAGACCTCACTTGCCTCAGTTAACTCCAAGGCAGAAACCAGTGCTGAAAAAAAGTACACAAAGGCTCTTCTCCCTTTTTGTTTAAAAGCATCTTGACCATCCCAAAATTTTCTATGGAATACTTCATAAGGGATGTGTCCTTTTCAGGGCCAGGATTTGAACGCGTTAATTTCAATTTATTAATTACATAGATTTTAAGGCGTTAAATGTTTTAACATAAATATCTTCGACATGTAAATATTAAATATTTAATGGGTTTACATTTAACAATTATTAACTTTTTTTTTTTTTTTTTTTTTTTTTTGACATACAAAAGGTTCTGGCCGTAACTTTTGTATTTGCGCGTAAAGCGACATCCGCAAACAACAACGATGGACAACGAAGAGGCTTCTCTGGGCCCAGTGGAGGTTAATTTTTGCTTCAAAAGACGATCTGCTGGGATGCCAGAAAAGACTATTGTGTGCATGTTGTGCAAAAAGGAGTTGGTTTATCACTGAAGCTATTTAAGCCTAAAATACCATCTCAATGCAAAACATGTTGCAGCAAGCACAGACGTCCCCAAAGCTAATGTCAGCGCCGCGGTTCACATTTCTAAAGAACTATTTTTTCAAAGAAGTTATATGAATTATCAGGGATTCCTAAAACACTTGAAAGCTAAACGGGTATAATAGCACCTACAATCAAACATGGTGGTGATAGAGTGATGATCTGGGGCTGCTTTGCTCCTTCAGCATCCGGACAGATTGCCTTAACTGATTGTACAATTAATTTTGTTTTCTAGTAGAAACTCCTGATGAATCTCCAGGCATCAGTTTGTGACTTTAAGCTCAAGAGCAGTTGGGTTATGCATCAGGACAATGACTTGAAACACATCAGTAAGTCCATCTCTGAATACACCAAAATTTTAAATTAATTTAAATCCTATTAAGTTGTCATGGCCTGACTCAAACAGGCCTTTCAAATGGCCTTGAAAATTTTCCAGTGTGGCACAATTAAAAAAAATTCTGCAGAGAACAACGGGTCCAACTTTCCCAGTTGCTTTGTATAAAACTCACCGGCAGGGTGGTTCGGATAGCTTTTTTACCTTAATAACTGAAAAAAATAATAGAAAATGTATTTCCTCATGTTCAAAAATCAAAAGCAGAAGAAATCTGTCAGGGGCTGTTTTAAGGCCCTATATAATAGGTTGAAGTGCACAGTTTAAAGCAGCGTCTTAAATTAAATTGTTGGTAATTCGTGATTTATTAGGAAACTGAACTAAGATAATTTATTTCTTAAAATTTATATTAGTTATGCTAGCAATCCCTGTTAACCCAAAGAGTGTGAACTGTTGCCTCAGAAAAGTTGGAAAACGTCTTGCCTTTCTAAATGAAGCAGAAACTCGTCCAGCAGAAAGGACCAGTAGAGCTCATCACTAATAGCATCGTAACTTATTAAGGTCAATGACAAAGCAGGTCCAGTTCCATCAGCATTTTTAATCAAGCTACAAGAATGGTTCAGCTGTTACTGATACAATAAAAACAGCTTTGTGAAACCAACTTTCTTACAAAATCCAAAATGTTGAAATTATGCTTTACACAGTTCAAATGCACGAGCTGTTTTTTTTTTCTTTTTTTTTTTACTTTTATGTTTTTTATGAAACATTTACGAACTTTTCATAGCAAACTAATCCAAGGGGAAATAAATTTTAATTTGAAGATGAATCTACTAACATTTATAAATGAAAGCAAATGAAAGCAAAATAATATTTACAAATACACTTTACTGTAAAAGAACACCACGCAAACTAAACCACAACAAAATTTTAGTTACCAAAAGAAAAATGTAGCGTGTGCAAATGTAAACGTTACAAGATCATCATCAAAAAACCAGCAGATCTTTGTTTTTTGTTTTAAATATCTGAAATGCTGCTAAACTGGTGATGGGACCTTTCATGTTTTATCCACAATTTCCTCTCGAGCTGTTGTACTAATTTTCTCCTTTCACTCCACCCACTTCTTTTTATTTGAAGCAGTTATGAGGCACAGTGGTGAAACCTGAAACTGCTGCTGCGCAAGTTACTCAACAGGTTGTTGCTAGCTTAGCAAAGAGTGAGTTAGTTGATGACACCCACCTATCTTAGCTGGCTGTGAGAGGTTGAGCGGCTAAAGTCTTTACTCTGCCTACATCCCCCAGAATGCTGTGCAGTTCTGGATTGGAGTTCACTGAAATTATTGAACATTTTATTGGACGTATTTTCTATTGATATTGATCACATGTCTATCACGATATATACTGTAATTGATTTATTGCCCAGCCCTATCAAATCTAACTAACTACAAAATATATGGGTTGCTTTAATATATTCTTGACCGAGAGGCTTTTTTTTAGTGTAAAAAAAAAAAAAAAAAAAAAAAAAAAGTAAAAAATCAAGTGGGTTTGACACTGGAAACACAGCAGTGTCAAACCCATGATGGAGTAAATAAACAATAGATTATATATCAATGATTTAAACTGGTAAGAAGCTTACAAGGTCAACAAACACAGCTTAAAGAGTCTCTGGTTTCAATAAACAGTATTCTCCACAACTAGGTCAAACTTGAGCCACATGGCTGGAGAACATCATAGCAGACTCTCCCTTTATTTATCCATACCTGTAACAGTATCTGTACCTGCAAAAATTAAGAAAACAGATTAAAACCTACATATAGACACAGAAACTGGGAAAAAGAAGCAACAGCCTATGTAGATTATGACTAATATGTCCGTTTTCACATGAAGCCTCTCTGGAAAAAGTCTAAAAACAATTTAGGACAACAGCCTCAGCCTAACAACATCTATACAGATGTTCACAAAATCTCATGTTCTCGATCTTTGCTGTTGTTTCAGTCCACCAGCTGCTACAAACTGCAGGTCAGCTGGCTGAAAGAGGCAACTGGACTTTTCTTTCACTTATAAGAAACACTAACTTTGCTATTTGGAAATAATTCCAGATGCAAAAAACATAGACAGTCATGTCATAGAAACTAAAGGAGCCACATTCATCTCTCTTGTTCAGATTAAACTGTTTTGCAGTATCAGTTGGCACCACAACTGCAGGCTGATTTCTTCAGCAAATAGCCTGAATAATTAACCAGCCAATGCTTAGCAGACCACTAGTGTTACTCTAAACATAGCTAAACAGTAAACAGGTTTAGTATCTTGTGTAATAAACACATATAATTTGAAAATTAAAACTATATTTTTGTGCTTTTTATGGAATATTTTTGCATTAACAAAATAAAAATAAATAAATGTTAATATTAAATATAACAGCACTTATCAATTTGTTCAGTTCCCCTTGCATTTCAATTGTATACAAAAAAAAAGTTAAAACATGTTTTACATTTTTGTTTTAAAAAATGTATATGAGTCCTGGCAAGCCATTAAACAATTTCTACTGTGAGAAGCTCAAACTAGCCTACACTATGTAGTCATTAGAAATATTTTAATGTTATTCTCTGAAATCTAAAATACAGTAAAGCAGAAGACTGAAAACACAAGGTCAAACCTCAGCTTCCCTTTTGTGCTTTGTAGTACATTTATATAGTAATATTTTACAAACACAGTATAATTTCCATAAAAACAGTCTGCATGACTTCTACCAAAATAAAACCAACATGTGTCTTTCACGACACTAATCTCCTTGACACTAAAAGACGATCAGCAAACAGGAGTTAAAACATACAGTAGATGAAACCAGATATTTATAAACACTGTCTAAAACTAATTTGAATATTAACTGAGCTTACTGCACTGTTTGATAACTAGCATCAATTGAAATGTATGTGTGATTGAATTGAAATCGCTTTTTTTGTAAAATGCCTCGAGACGACATTTCTTGTGAACTGGCAATATATAAATAAAACTGAATTGAACTGAAAAAACACATTTCCTTTTTTTTTTTTTTTTTTTTTGTCATGTTTGGACATTAAATCTGTTTTACGTCAGCTTGGATTTCTAATGTGTGAATTAAAAATTGTCAAAAGAAATATTTCTCTCTCTGATTATTGTGGCATTTAGCAGATAGACATCATTTCCAAATGGAACTGAAACAGGAAAAGGTTACTCTGATTTAATGTCAGATAGAGAGAGAAAAAAAAGGGTAAAGTGTTTTCTTCTTATATGGTGTAAGTAAATAAGTGTTATTTAAGAGTATACAGTAAAGCTGAAAGTAGAAAAGTCTAACAAAGAAAAGTTTTACAAACTCAAGAGCAATTTCCATAAAAACAATCAGTACTGCATCATTGTCCTCTGTCAAAATACTCTAATCAAAACGTTTTTTCCTAAAAGCTACAGAGACCTGCCATGAAATAATCTTACAAAAGACAATCAACTTAATAAGTAAAAACATATATGATCACATTCAAACATGGAACTGGGGAAAGAGAGATGAAATGATTGTTTGGGTGACTGCTAATGAGCGTAAGTGTGTGTGTATGTGTGTGTTGCTCCCACTGGGTCACTGTGGTCGGAGTGCACACAAACAGAGGCCCTGCTTCTTTCTGTCAGTCACAATGAGCTGTGGTAAACATTGCCCCCTGTACGCACTCTTCCATGCATTTTGTCTGCATGAGTGGCATCTGTAGATGAGTGAGAGCAGTCAATAAAGACAGTGCTGTTTGCTAAGACATTCACATTCACAGAACTAAAAACTATGAGACATGGACATTGTTAGGTCTATTTTAGGGGGACTTCAGCTCCCTTAAATGTTCCTTTGTCATTCTTAACTCTGGACTTCAAGACCCATTGTCCAGCATGTACTAGGTGTTTTCCTGCTGTTGCACACCTGACTTTAATGAATTAACAGGCTTCTGCATCATACCTCCTCAGCATCCCATCAAGCCTGACGATGGGATGCTGAGGAGGTAATGCAATCCTTTTAATCAGGTGTGCTGGAGCAGAGCGACATCTAACACATGAAGGACAGTGGGCCCTCAGGACCACGGTTGAGAATCACTGCCTTAGCCCCTCTAGTTATCTGTTAATAATAATTGTTTTTATATATTAAATCAATGCTGGTGTTTACATGAAGGAGAACTAAGCCAAAATGAATAATGTGATGTATTAATGTTTTATTAAAATCAATTATTTAAATGATTGTAAAATTAAAATGATCTTTTGGTCATTTCCCCTCTGCTGTTAATTCATCAGGCAGGCGGACAGCACTCGGTTAAAACTGTGCCAGGAAAAGCGCACACGAGTGGAACCTGTTTCTGTGTATGAGCGGACAGCAGTGGAAGCAGAGGTGGATCCAGGAAAAGTTAGTAAGAGCTGACTTCTGACAGCAAGCGTACAGATTGTAAACTGCAGCAATAAAACTCTGACTCCTCAGGAGCCAAGTTCCCAGTGACTTCTCTGCTCAGAGTCATGCAAGAAGTTGCACGCCAGTCAGCAGCAAACAAACTTTGAGAGAAACCTACTCTGTGGCACACAGCCCTCTTCCTCTATGTATGGAGAAACAAGCACATCCACACAGGCAGATTCAGACCCACAGAAATACAGTTCCACAGTATCACCCATGTGTGAATGGACACTATAAATAACACTTAGTCAAACACAAGCCTAACTTTAGTTCTCAGTTTGATTAGTCTCCAAAGTCAGTGCTCTGCTCTGGGAACGGCGTTCCATCTGAGTTGAGCGTTGGTGCGAGCTAGAGAAGCGGTGGGATTTACTACGACTGTGCTCAGAGGGAAGGATGACGAGTATTGCAAACCAATCCCAACAGCTCTTTGTCACTTCTCTGTACTCGGTTCTGGGGGGGGGGGGGATCGGTTCTCAGCAGTCCTCACTAACGTGCGCCAACTATTGCTGCTAAACGCCATCCTCTAGAGCTGCAGCACTAATTTTTCTCCAAATTGTGGGGAACAGAACATTGGCAAATTGGAGAAAAATAATCACACAGCATAATAAAAACTCATTACTGCAGTTGAAGACTAAATCTTAAGAGACCTGAAACTCATCTAAGAATAAAACTGCACAGAAACCATTGAAGGTCAAAAAGATTTATTTATTAATGAGCTGACGTAATATCTATCCAGCTCTGTCTCTGTCAATAACCCAAAATAAACGACTCATCTCTGTTAACATGAACTACAGTTGTTGTCCGATTTGTTGTTATCCATTTAAGGACATCCCACAGTAGCGTATAACATTATTAGCCTAATTACACTTGTAGATTTTTTTGGTCACACTTAAATGTTTTAGCTCTCCAAAGAAATATAAAAACCATCACACAGATTTTAAATGATGATTTCACCTACTATATGGAAAAAACTATCCAATACAGTAAAGTTGTTACCTTGTGAAAAAGTCATTCTTTCAGCATTTTTTGAAAGGGAGTAAAATTTCAACAGCCACACAAAGGCCTGATAACTGACATTGAGTCAAGCACGGTGGTGGTGGTGTGATAATGTGGGTCGGCTTTGCTGCTTCTGAACATGGAGTGCTATTTGTTTTAATGCAGACACTAATTCTGCTCTCTGCCGAAAAATCCTGAAGTATGCCCAGTCATTGGTTTATGACTGTAAACTCAAGCGCTCTTGGGTTATGCAGCAGGACAATCAACCAAAACCACACCAGCAACACCTCCTCAGAATGGCTAAAATTATTTTCTTTTCATAAAAAGAAATTCAACGAACATTTCCTAATTGGCCAAATCAAAGTCCGGACCAAAATTCGATTGCGATTGTGTGGCAAGTCTTTAAACTGATTATTTCTGCTTGAAAACCCTCCAAGCTGACAGAATAAAAACAATTCTGCATGCAAAAGACAAGTTATTGTAAATGCTTAATGCCACCAAGGTTGGAACAACCAGATGTTATATTTTTGGGGCAATTACTTTTTGATATTGGGGTAATTTGATTTATGTAGTCTAATTTTCCTTTTGTGTCAGTAAATGAAATCATCATTTGAAAACAACTTTTTTTTCTATTTTTCCATCTAATATTAAAATTGGTTTGATGATCTGAAAACATATGTGTCCAAAGAAAAAAATAAATCTCTGAGGGTGACTAATTGAGGGTGTAAAAACTAAACCTTGTCTGCTAATTTTACACCACAGCCGACTTGTTACAAAATGCCTGTGCAATGTAGCTTGTGAAGAATGCTAAATTAGACTCTTAATGACATTCTTTTATAATGTCTAAATACTCAGAACTAAACATGTAATAAAGTATCTCGAACTAAAGATGCATTGCAGATTGCAGAGCTCCAAGCAGACGATCTAAAACTTTTGAAAGATATTCGTAAGCCAATCCCCCTTATGAATAATTAGGTATTTTTCTAATTTACATACAAATCCAGTGTGGCTTTCATTTGCCCATCCTTTATGTCATCAAATGGTCCTGGTATTTACCAAACTGCCCTCACAGATAGCTAAAAAGAGGATTTCACTGTAATGCTCATATTGTAACAACAGTTATAAGAGTAATGTCAACCTTTATCTATGAACTTGTTTTCAACGCCATACTAAAGGTTTACAGCAGTTTACAGTAGTGTGTAATAAATTACTCATTATGAATGTATAATTTAATGAGTCAATATTTCGTAGAATATGGAGTTCAAGTAAATGCTTGGAAAATGGCATTTCCCACATCTTATATTTTTTTAAAATCCTTAATTTTAGTACAAAGGATAACCCAACTGCAAACTTCCTAATCACACATCATCTAGCAGAATGGCACTCAGTTGTAATAGCAGCTTTATTGCATTACTGCCTACCGTACAAGTGAGGCAAAGATAGAAGAGGCATCAACAAACACAGGTTTCTCTGTCACAATCAGCATACAGTTAAATATATACAGACAGGGGCCAGGGCATCGCTGACTCTGCCTCACAACAACATATTTAGCATTATATAATCTGCCAGATGATTCAGGCTAGCAGAGCAGAAGGAAGAAAATAGGGGGGGTGGGTTTCATAGACAGTTACAGCACACATCATATCATTGATGAAAACAGGGTTCCAAATGGGTAGAACCTCTGTACTTTCCTGGACCTCCAAATCATATGGAACCGGCAAAAACGAGACAACACTTAAATTTAAGTGGAAGTATGACCCCCCCCCCCCCACCACCACCACTAACTCTTATTTTCATACTCATCCAGACATGGAACACCCTCGGGTGTCTCAAGAAAAATTGAAAACTCTATTTTACCTGAGCATTTTACATATTGCCCTAGAAATAAAAATCAACATATAGAAATATTTAGCCAGTATATACCATAGGCTATGACACAGTGGTACACATTTCGAGGCTCTGAGCTCTGAGCTTACCGTGGGTGAAGTGAGTCGTTTGAGGCTCTCCCCCAACGAGTCCAGGTTCACCCTTCGCCGCCTGGTAGCCCTCTTGTGGGGTACACAGGGTCCCTGCTGCTCCTCGCCCGCCGGGCACGCCGACCTCTCAGCTGGGCTGCGGCCGTTCCAGAGCAGCGCTCTGTGGGACGACGGGAAGGAGGAAAACGGGCAACCCCGGCTCTCGTCGGCCGGCTCCAAAGCGCCATCCCCTCCGTCTCCTCCGGGGCTTTCAAGCCCACAGTCCGAGCCCACTGAGCTGCTGAATGACTCGGATGAGATCTTGCGCGACGACGAGGACATGGTAGTGTTGAGGAGGAGGATGGTGATGATGGTGGTGGTGGTGTTGAAGAAGATGATGCTACAGTAGGCTCCGTACCACGTCCACCTGTGCGCGGGGGAGTCATCAGACAGTGGGGTGAGGAGAGGGGCTGGGTAGATGAGAGGGGGGTGAGGTCCGACCGTGTTATTAGGACCGCATGTGTGACTGATAATGTCCACGGCTGGCAGCGTATGCGTGAAATGCGTGTGTCTGTTGTGGGGAACAGCAGGAGAACACTAACGGCACGCAAACATTTATGTAAGGAGAAGAAGGAGGTATCTCCTGTTACAAACAGTCCTCCTTTCCCTCTTTAGTGTCTCCACTTTGCTCCCAAGGGTGATACAAAAAACAAACAAACAAAAAAAAAACTCTCTCCGGTGGATATCTTCAGAGAATTACAAAAATGAAGACCTTCCCAGCATCAGTTTTTTTTAAGCGTCTGGCTATTTATAAAGCAGGCGCTCTTCAAAATTAACTGAACTGCAAAGAAATTAATAATATAATGGCAGTCCCGAAGCACCTTATTCATTCCTCTTACCCGAGTGAAAAATGCTGGCATCATAAGAATGTTGCGTGCTCCCCCTCTCACCGAGCTGAATCCCCCAAGTCACCGCAGATGTGTCTGCTTCCCTCTCTCCTCCTCCTGTTCCTCTGCGACAGCGGCTCTCCTCTTTGGCTGGTCTTCTCATCACTTGTCCGCCCTCCTCTCCCCGTCCCTCAGCGTCCCTCCCCGTTTGCCGTCCTGTGGTTTTTATCGGGGTGGGAACGTCGCTCGGACTCGGACTGAAGGTTGGTAGAGAAACAGCTGGAGTTGGAGCTGCGCGAGAAGGGGAGCAGCGACAGTGCGCGCGCGGTCTGCCGATTGCCGCGTGCACAGAGCTCGAGCTCTGAAGTACGCAGCTATGGTTTGATCAGTTACGGTAATTCATGAAAAAAGTATTTGCTCCCATTAAAGATTTCTTCTGCGTTTGCCTTTTTGTCGCGCTTACATTTTTTTCAGATCATTAAACAAATGTTAATATTGGACTTAGATAACTTGAACTAAACATATAAAAATGTAGTTTTCAAACAATGATTTCAACTGTTACGGGTTAAAGGTGATCAAAACCAACCTAGACTTTTGACAAAAATATTTGCGCACTTGTTAAATCATGAATTACCTGTAATTAATCACATTTTATGATCAATTTCATGAGCCACACCTGTAGAATAGAGAAATTCCTTAAATAGAACCTTTCTGACAACAGGAAGTAGGCTGACAATTCCTACCTTCCTGTCTCCTATCTGAAGAAATTGAAGAACAGGTGAGAAACAAAGTTATAGACATTTATCATGGAAGTGGTTACAAGCTATTTTGGGATTATCCACAAGTGGAAAGACACAAAAGAGTGGCCAGCCTTTCAAAAATAACTCCACAAGTTCATTGACCATTCAGAAGGACACATTAAGCACTGCAGGCCTCACTTTCTTCAATTCCATTGAAGTTCATCATTCAACAATCAGAAAGACACTGGGCAAAAATGACATCCATAAAGATGTTATATGGCTTAACTGCTGCTGACCAAAAATGACTAAGACCTGTTTCACATCTCCCAAAAAACATGAGGATTCCCAAGACCTTTAGAAAAAACTTCTGTTGGAAAGCATTTGCCCTGTGACACCTGCATGAATCTAACACTGCATTTCAGGAAAAGAAAATCACACCAACTGGCAAACATGATGGCAGTAGTATGATTCTGCTCTCTATTGAAAAATCTTGAAGGAGAATGTCCAGCCATTATTTTCTGACCATAGGATCACATGCAATTGAGTTATGCAGCAGGACAATGATCCAAAGCACACCAGCAAATCCACTTAAATCCATTTGAAAACTGATTTTTGTATTTACTCAAGCTATCTTTGCCAGCTATTAAAATTTTGTTTGACCATGTCAAACAATTAAGAGGGACAAAAACAAAGGAACGGGTCAAATACTTTTTTACCGCATTATGATAAACAGGCAAAAACCCATGTAATAAACTGTGAGCTAATAGATGAGCTGGAAACTTGAATAGGAGTAAGGAAGAATTAAAGGCCCACTAAAAAATAATAATAATAATAATAATAAAGTAATTTATTTGGGAATAAATTATTTAAACTTTAAAACAAAGTTTGTAATTACAGAGGTCAGAGGTTTCCCGCAGTTCTTGACCAGATATGTTCACACTGCAGCAGGGATTTTTGAAAAGTACCCCCAAAAAAGCAGAATGTTTCCACCCCCGTGCTTCATAGTTGGGATGGTGTTCTGGGATTGTACTAATACTTCCTCCTCCGAAAAAGGCGAGTCGAGTTGATACCAGAAGTTCTATTTTGCTCTCATCTGACCACATGACCTTCTCCCATGCCTCCTCTAGACTATTCAGATGGTCACTGGCATACTTCAGGCAGGCCTGGACCTGTGCTGGGTTGAGCAGGGGGACCTTGTATGTGATGCAGGATTTTAATCTGTGACAGCATGGTGTGTTACTAATGATACTGTGGTCCCAGCTCCATTCAGGTCATTGTCGAAGTCTTCCCGTGTAGTTCTGGGCTGATCCCTCACCTTTCTCGTGATACTCCACAAGTCAAGATCTTGCATAAAGTCCCAGTCCGAGGGAGATTGACAGTCATCTTGAGTTTCTTCCATTTGCTAATAATTGCACCAACAGTTGTTGCCTTTTCACCAAGATGATTGCCTTTTGTCCTCAAGTCCATCCCAGCCTTGTGCAGGTCTACAGTTTTGTCTGTGGTGTGCTTAGGCAGCTCTTTGGTCTTGCCCATGGTGGAGAGGTTGCAGTCTGATTGACTGAGTGTGTGGATGGGTGACTTTTATGCAGGTAACAAGTTTAAACAGGTGCAATTAATACAGGTAATGAGTGGAGGATAGGAGAAGTTTTTAAAGATGAACAAACAGATTTGTGACATCCAGAATATTTGCTGTTTGGTGATCAAATACTTATTTCATACAATAAAATACAAATTAATCATTGAAAAAGCATGCAATGTGATTTTCACAATTTTTTTTTGACATAGTCTCTCACAGTTTAGGAAAAATCAGCAGTGTGTCAAATTTCCCCAGTGTATGCTGTATACAAATATTAGAAGGTGGATGCAGGGCATAAACCAACAAAGGTCAAATAAAAGCATTATAGAATACTACAAAAACAGGCTTTTTCTAGTGAGGATTTTCCCATATATGTTGAAACCCTTAAATTGGTATTAAAGCTAGATCTGCAGGCCCCTGTTCCTGGTGTTCCAAGAAAAACAATGTCCAACATCCTTTGAGACCTACTGGGGGGTATCTTCTTCTTGACCCCAACTGTTATTACTAATATCTAAAACAACAATAAAGAGACCACAGTTACCCATTTACTTAAATAAAAAGCACCAATTTAAGTCTGGCGGTAATGAAACTACAGTCATGGTAGCAGAAGAGGAGGAGCATGCTCAGTGTAGGATTAAATGCATAGAAAAGTATGCCTCCAGGGGCAGCTGACAGAGATGGGAGCAGTCGTACAGGCCTGTTGGCCCCCATCAGAAGACAGAACGATGCTCTTGTCTGGCACTAATAACCGCCACAACCTTGACCTCGATTGGCACAGCATGTCTGTTAATTAAGTGGCCCTGAGGGACCAACAGACAGACACAGAAATAGACATGATGCATCATGCAAGTGCATGCATGTAGTCACACTTACATCCCAGTGTATTTTCCTGAAGGTTCCACAAATAAATTTGACTCTTTGGAGCAACATGACCCCAATCCAGTACGCAGACATTCACTCTATCTAACAAACGCCCACACACTTTTCTTCACACACACTCTGCACTAACCCTGCCTCTCTTCCCTTATCTTGTTGCTTGCTTTCAGCAATCAGTCTGCGGTCCACCGGTAATAATGTGGGCATTTAATAAAGCCAACACTAGAATAGAATAAATAATGTTCCAGAGAAGATAAGCCCATGGGCACAAGGGGCTGTCTCAAGCTGGCTGCCAGCCATGTACAGCTGAGTGCTGACAGGGCAACAGAATATAAAAGGCAGTTCTCTGTGTATTGTGGCAATTTCATTCAGTGCAAACATATATCAGAGATGACATCTGATTTTAATAACTTACAGAAATACAGAATAAAGCGATTCAACCCTGAGTCTCACTGGCATAAATCAAAAAGAACTGTCAATGAGACGAGAAGAAAAAAAACAAGACCCTTCTATGAATTTAAATACCAACAAAAACAAAACATTTATGGCAAGTTAGAAAGTTAAAATCACAATTTATGTTACACCAACAACTCAACTTAACTGTCAAACCATTAAGGGAAGCTAAATGCAGCCTGTGTGTTCTTGACATATCTGGTCATTTGGATATTTAAAGCTGCCATGTGTAACTTTGCACCGCGCCCGACCTGAAACAACCAATCAGAGCCAGGAGGAAGGTCTTAGTGCTGTCAGTCAACTCACTGCTAAATGTGCTAATGGCGGAGAAACAGCTTACCGTCACAGGAAAACTGTTTATCCGTCATCATTGGTGGTCATGCTGGCGGGGATAAGCAGCGCCACTCAGACGGTGATTGACAGCGCTAAGATCCGCTTCCTGGCTCTGATTAATTGTTTCCAGATAGCACTGGGAACACTGGGAAAAGGCAGAGGAGCTAGATTTTTTTTTTTTTTATTTTATTTTTTTTTTTTTAAGATTATCTGTCTACTATTCTGTCATGACGTAGTGACACTTTCAACAAATATGTAGAAAAATGTTTTTTCATAAAAGTTACATACTGCAATTTTAATTTCAGTTTCAACAAGACAGAAAAAAAATAATGTAATATAAGCAAACAATTTGCCCTGCAAGGAAAAGTGGATGTAGAAAATGGATGAACAAATAACAAAATCTGAGGACTATTCTTTTTTTGTTTTGTTTTGTTTCAGTCAAATATCATACAAAAATCTGGTCAGGAATAAATTTTGACAACCCAAAATGTATTCCCTTTTAAAATGGCTACATATAGGTACATCAGGAGCACATTATTAGATCATCATATTCAGCATTTTAAAGGAAGGTTGCCCTGTTTACATCTCAGACATTTAGTTTGGCATGCTCCCGATTGATGACAAAAAGCCATCTGAGATCTTCAGAAATAAGACTGTAGCAGCTTATACGTCTGACAAGGGACTTAAAGAGCTCTAAACCAGACATATTGCTATGCAGAGAATAGTCTAAAACTGGACTACATTCAAAACAGCTGCCAACTTGCCAAGGCCTGGTTCTTCAAGCAAGTTGACCCTTAATCCCTTAACTGTCACCCTCAAAACACTTACATGTAAATCAATGGGTCCCTGAGGACACCAATGTCCTCATGATAGTTAAGGGGTAAAAAACAGACCATAAGATGCTGAAAGAGGACTCAAAAAAAAAAAAAAAATGTAAGCATAAGACCTACAAAATATTATTGCTACTGTTGATGTGAAAATGCACGTCTGTGCAATCCCAGAAAACCCTAAAAGTTGAATTCTCATTAGAGGTGTTAAAGGGGAAAATGTTCTATAAGAAAAGCATGAAGGCCAGACTAAAGTTTAACAAACATAGAAAACATAACTATTGGACTATTGACTATTGGAATAATGGAATAATGTTGGAATAATGTTCTTTGGTCAGATGAGTCCAAATTTAATGATTGTGGCACCAGAATAGAGGGCCTGCTTGGTATAAACTGGAAACAATACACCAGGAAAATAACTTCATACCAGTTGTGAAGCTTCAAGATGGAAGTATCATGATTGGGGGTTCCCTTGCTGCAGAAGGACCAAGCAAGCTCACCATCATAAGATCTACGATGAATTCTACAACGTATTACAAGATGCTTGAGGAATATGTGAGAACATCTGTAAAAGGTTGACCCAGAACAACCTTTTGGTGTAGAGGATCCAACACTATCATGTTGGATCCTCCAACATGATAGTGATCTAATACAGAGAAATCCACTGGCTGTGAATTAAGAAATGGAAAGCCCTGGGGCAACTCAAAGCCCAGATCTTAATCTGTTTGAGATGTTGTGACTTGAAACCATTTGTACACACCAGAAACTCCTCAAACATCTCAAAGATAGATGGCTACAAGAAACAACTAAAGTCATTTTGACCAAAAAGGGTACTAGTTATTTATGGGGGGTAGGGTGTCCTTACTTTTTCTTCAGCTAGAAAACACTATTTTGTTGAGATCTTTTGTGAATTTTTGTTCAATGCAAGTAAATCAATATATTTTCCAGAAAAAAAATGAAGATGTGAAGATTTCTCAATATGGAAATGAAAACTTAATGGGGTGTTCCAACCGATGAAACCAGCAATAGTTTATTTTAAACAACATTTATTAATAATGTTGAAATGTTTACCTGTCAGGTAAAGTGTATTACATTGGTACTGAAATCAGGTTCATAAAAATTAAAGAGCAGGAAATGAAAGGTGTGTTCTGTCAACAGATTTATGGCACATTTTGTAATATGGTGTAACTCCTGCCTGGTGAACCATTTCTATGTAGATTTATTCACGTTTTTCATGAGGTTAATACTCAAATTAAAGGCTGAATAAGAAAACATATACATTAGAGTGACATTATGCTCCTGCAACCTAAGATTAATCTATTACAAGCCTCTTAACACGTCACAGTATAAAACCCAATGAACTGTACAACAAAAGAGAAATCGGCATGCCTGCTGACGCCTCTTGCCGCAAAAGCACACAAACGAGGCAGAAAGACTTCAAACTCAGATAAACTGCAGATATTAAGGGTGAAAGCACAAAGTACTCGTTGGCCTTACAGCTTAATGCCAGGGTCAACGGAAAAAGGACGTGTGAGAGTGAGAGAGAGATAGATGCAGACAGGGAAAGACAAATGGCTGACTCCATCATAAATCGACCCCAGCCAATCTAATTGGCCATCGCCATACATCACTTCACACCATTCTGTTGCTATTAACCATGAACCTGCCTCCTCTCCAGTAATTATGTCATATAAATAATTTACATTGCTTATCCACTGGATAGTGTTTGAAGTACAAACAGGGTTAAAGAGGGAGAAATTGTAAAATACAGTTGGGTTTTTTTCTGCAAATGGCAACCTTTCTTCTTGTCAACCTGGCAGGTTGACAAGAGGAAAACACAACAGAAAAACAACAACAAAAAAAAAAACTAGCTCTTACAAAGTTTATGAGACTGTAAATAATACTGGGATTAGGATAGAATAAATGTATGTACATGCCAGTAAACAAGAATATCACTGAAATGTGAATTTTAATAAACATTTCAAGAGGTGAAACTCAAATTATGTAGATTTCTTACAGTTACCACACACAGAGACATCTCTAAGACATGGGCTACAACTGTAGCTGCGCTTGTGTTTATTCGCTTCTGAATAGAGACATCAGAGGCGTCTTACCTGGGCAAAGGAGGATGGACGGACTGTTGATCAGTGCACAGGGAAAGGTCCTGTTCAGATGAAAGCAGGTGCTGTATTTCAGTTTGAAATCAAGGTTACAGAGTTTGGAGGATGTACAGAACCCAAATTGTTTGAGGTCTCGTGTGACATTTAAGTCAAAGTTGTGATTTTGATGTTGGTTCACTGTGTTTTATTAAGTCTACAGCCACCGCACAGCCATCTACATGGAGATTTTAGAGCACTTCATGCTTCGTTCTGACCCTTACGGAGAAGTGGATTTCATTTTCCAGCAGGATTTGGCACCTGCCCACACTGTCAGATTTACAAGTGCCTGCTTTAATCACCATGGTGTTACTGTCCTTGATTGGCCAGCAAACATGCCCTGACCAAGTATTGAGTGTATGTACTGCACAGTACATGGATACACGTTTAAGTATGCAGACATTTCTGTCATAAAAACCCTCTTTTACGGGTCTCATGAAATGCTTAAATTTTTTGAGAAGCATAAATTAGCTGCATGACAGAACCATAAAGATTACCAGAAATAAATGCTTGAAATACAGCACTCTGTGTATAATGAAACGAAATGAGCCTCACTTTTTGAGTTTAATGATATACCAATTAAAAGATGCACCTGTCAGAAAATGTGTTAACTGTAGTATAGATGGAAGATTTTACTCTGTGGATTGGGGAAAAAGAGTCAGTCGACATACTTTAGAGCTGAGAAGGGCATTTACAGTAGTTTGAAAATGTATCACATACAGAATGAACAGACACAGCTCTCACGTGTACAAATGCTACAATAAAAAAAAAAAAAAAAAAAAAAAAAAAAAAAAAAAAAAAAAAAAAAAAAAAAAAAAACCACATTATAGTCCTCATCTTCCATTACTCACACCAATTCACCAACAGCCAACTGCATCCATGCATCAAATGGAGTCCGAGATTAAACCTAGAAATAAGATCAGCCTCTGAAGTAGTGAACTAATCAAAGAGCCAATAGCTTGGCTCAAATTGAAAAATAAAAAAGATGATGAGGTTGTATGTAAGGTCATCGTTTCAGATTGCTCGGGGGAAAAAAGATGTGAGGCGGAGACAAATGCTTGTCTATACTCCTGCACGAGTTTCAGGAATGACACTTAAACCTCCAAGAATTAAGTGACAGATATGGAGGGCATAAGGCCAGAAAGTAAGAAATCCATCTTATCGGATGGAGAGTGGGGAACGGCAGACTGTAGATAAGGTTTATGACATGGAGCAACCATCCTTAGTTCATAGCTCATCGAACTCACAAAAAAACAAAATTTAAAAAGGCATTTGACTTATTTTTATTTAAGTAAAAATGTATTACATTATAATCTCTTTGTGGAATTTTTGCATTAAATTCCTAACATCCAGTTAAAACTATGTGTGCTCTAGTTAGGCCTCAGTCTTGGTACAGTCATATGGTTTCCACCACTGAGCAAACTGCAGGACTTTTTTCCTCTGATCATCAAAATTTTCCCTGATAAGCTTTCTCCATCGCCGTGGCTCCAAGTCCATCATCCCTCCAACAACTTCCTGTAATAGAAAGAAGGGTCAGTCCTTTCAAATCTTGCTCATGACTTTTAGTTCAGTTCAATTCAATGTAATATATCTACATAGTGGCAAATTCATAACAAATGTCACATCAAGGCACTTTACAAGACAAACAGATCTGAATCCTTTCCAGAAATATACAATCAGAGCAAAACAATCATACAGATTCAATCTTAGTCATTAAACAATGCAGTTAAATTTTGTTTTCATGTCAATTGCTAAAAAGTGTTTTATGATTTTTGATTCCATCAAGTCACTGAGTTTGCAGTAATCTGTCCTCTTGAGCAAGAAAACCTCAGATCCTATCAAAACTTTTCAACTACCCTCTACATTCATTGCCCCCCTCAGTAAAGATGTGGAAAAAGGTTAAGAATAAATGCATGTTTTTTTTTGGTTTTTTTTGGTTGTTTTTTTTTGTTGTTGTTTTTTTTTGCAGTTTCATATTCTAACACTGAAAATTTAGATGCAGCTTTTAGAGTATTAAGGTGTGAAGCTATTTTCTTATTTTCTTGTAGCCATTTCTGGACTCGTGAGGATCAACACACATCTACCTTATTCGGTTGTCATGTTCTCTTGTCCATCCCGTTTTGAAAAGTGGCTTATATGTCATGTTATGCAATACATAAAAATATACTTCAGGGAGACATTTCTGATAAAAAGTTCCTAGAAGGGTAAATTAAAATCATGTATTTATTTATAAAAATTATTTCTTAATAACTACTTAATAAATGTACTCATGTTAAAAAAAAAAACATCTGCTAGATTATGCTACCACAATAAAAAAAATGACTATTTTAAAGCCTGTTTCACATCTTTACAAGGGGTGAATACATGTGGAGGGTGCCATATATATAGTGCCTATCAAAAGTATTCACCCCCTTGGACGTTTCACTCTTTTATTGCTTTTAAAAACAATCATGATCAACAAAATTTGTCTTTTTTGACAAATATAAAGATTACAAAAACATCTGAGAAATTCTACCAAATAATGACAATTAAATAAAAATATGCAATATCAAATAAGTGATTGATTAGATGTTCACCCCTTTAAAGTGACTGACATACTTTAACAGAGGTCCAGCCAATTGGTGCTTGTAGTCTCACAATGAGTTGACTGGAGATCACCTCAATGCAGTGACTGTCTCAACTGATTGTAGGATAAAGACACCGGTGTGTGGAAGGTCCGTTCACTGGTTAATCAGTATCCATGGCTACCATTACAGCATGAAGGCTAAAGAACACCCCAAGCAAATCAGAGAAAAGGTTATTGAAAGGTGTAAGTCAGGGAATGGATACAAAAAAAATCTCAAAGGCACTGAACAACCCCTGGAGTTCAGCTAAATCCTTCATCTAGAAATGGAGGGAATTTGGCTTATTTGTAAATCGCTCTAGATCAGGCCATCTTCACAAACTGAATGGCAATGCAATAAAGAGACCACGCTGAAGGAGTTATAAGCCTCAGCAGCTGAGATGGGACAGACTCTGCATACAACTGTTGCTGGGGTTCTTTGCCAATCAAAGGTTTATGGGAGAGGGGCAATGAGAAAGTCACTGTTGAAGAAACTCACACCAGCTCTTGCCTGAGTTTGCCAAAAGGCATGTGGGAGACTCCGTGGTCAAGTGGAAGAAAGTTCTCTTTTCTGTTGACACCAAAGTGGAGCTTTTTGGCCATCAGACCAGAAACTATGTTCATTACAAACACACCATCCTCACTGTGAAGCATGGTAGTGGCTGCATCATGCTGTGGTGATGCGTCTAAGCAGCAGGTCCTGGAAGGTTTGTAAAGATAGAAAGTAAAATGAATGCAGCAAAATAAAGGCAAATTGTGGAGGTCAATTTATTTCCATCTGCAGGAGAACTACGACTTCGGAAAACATTTCCAAAGTATCCAGCTAAAGATATGCAGAAATGGTTTGAAGACAACAAGATAGTTGTTCTGAGGTGGCCCAGTCAAAGCACAGACCTCAATTCCATAGAGAATTTGTAGGAGGACTTGGCCGTTTTGCAAGGAAGAATGGAGTAAAATCGCAGCGTCCAGATGTGCAGCCTGATTGAGACCTCTCTACAAAGACTCTGTGCTGTGATTGCAGCCAAAGGTGCATCTACTAAATACTGACTTGAAGGAGGTAAATATTTATGCAGTCACTTATTTTATGTTGCATATTTCTATTTCTATTTAATTGTCATTATCTTATGGAAATCACGTTTCACTTTGACATTAAAGGTTTGTTGTTGTTTTTTTTTTTTTTTGCCAAAAAAGCCAAATTATTTTGATCATGATTGATTTGTAAATGCAAGAAAAAGGTAAAACCTCCAAGGGGGTGAAAATGTTTTATAGGCACTGTATGACCACAATGATTAACTGTTACTACTTCAAAAGAACACTTGCTTAATTTGTTTTATTATATTATCTTAGAAATTTCCCCAGAATTTTCCCCACTGTTGAATAATAAAGGATATTTTTGTATTCTATTCTATTCTTCTATCAGTACTAAAGTGATGAACTTAAACAGACTTGACTACTTAGGATAAATAAAAATGAAGTAAAGATTTGAATAAATGTAGTTTGTTTTTTTTTATGAACTTACAACACAACTTAAATGATGTTTTAACAATATTATTTCAACAACCAACCTTGCCAAAGTAATGAGGAAACTTCTGTTCATTTTCAATGACATGGGCAAATCCTCCCTGCAATCCGAAATCTACAACAAAGTATGGCAGACCCCGAGGGACCTAGAAGGACAAAAAAAAAAAAAAAACATGAAGTGGAAAAAAGACAATTGAGAAAAAAAAAAATCGGTCAGACATGAACAGAAACAGAGGAGAAAAAGATGAAAGAGGACAGAAATTCAAAAGGAAACATACAGCTTTCCGGACGTCTTTTGAAGAGAGGTCAACAAGCTTCTTGTTCATGGCCCACTCCTCATCACACTCCATGATAGCTTTCTGAAAAACACAAAAAAATAACAATATTACACCTGAAAAACATGACAAAGAGGCTTCGCTAAGAGCTAAGATTTGCACAAATTAATCAGAATGACGAGACACGTCTCGCACAAACCTTAAAGTATATGGGTGCCATGTCACCCAGCTCCCTCGGCAGTGGGATGCACTCTAGGACCATGTGTTGTTTTCTGCGAAGGTTCATGTATGTTTCCATAAACACACAGTCAAGCTCTTGGGACTCAAACATTCGCACCAGAGCACGTCGAAACAGCTGTGGATGGACAGACTTAGATTTTTAAGATCAGTGACTGAAACTGAGTAAAAGTTACTACTTTGACTTGACTGGTAGCTCTAAATGCCTGACCTGCATTTCTGACCAGACATCCTCATCCAATCCGGTGGCGGAAGTGTGATGCTGAAGAGGGCAGATGAGACAGTGGCCTTCAGTCATTGACACTCCTGCAGGCAGGCTCAGGTATACCTGCAGAAAAGACCACAGCTGTGTGATTAGTCAGTCAGTTTGCTGGATGACAAATCAAAAACTGACTGAAACTGACTGGTTCATAATTTAAAAGAAAAATGGTTTTGGTAACAATTAAGAACGTTTTTGATAAGTCATGTTACTCTTAAAGGGTGTACATACTGCATTTAGATTTTGACACATTTGATTTAAAAACAAAGGATTATAAAAACAAGAGTTTGTTTTATGAAAGTAGAGATTGCATCCTTCTGGAGCAGTTCCATTTTCTGATTTTTGTAAAGCTCTGACCTGCCAATTAAGATTTTAGACAGCATACATTTCTCTCTATGAAGTATAGTCAACAGATAATACATATTTTCCAAAGCTGAAATGAAGACTTGACAGTGTGTTCAGAGTCACTGTATTGCTCGAACACGAATCTCCACCTTTTCTTCAAGTATTGCTCTGTTTTAAGCTCCATCCATCTTCCTATCAGCTCTGACCAGCCTCCCTGTCCTTGCTGAACATAAGCATCCACACAGCATAACGCTGTCACTCCCATGTTTCATCTTGGGGTGGTGTGTTCACGGCAATATTCAGTGTTACTTTTCTGTCACAAATAATTCTCTGCATGGAAGCCAAAAAATTTAAATTTGGTCACATCTGTTGAGAGCACCTTCTTCCAGATGTTTGCTGTGTCCTCCACATGACTTATGCAAACTGCAACAGCATGGCTACAACAATTACTTACTTCTTGTAACTTCCTCAAAGGAAAAACTAATACCTGTCTTGTCATCAGATTCTCCAACCTCAGCTATAGCTCTATGCAACTCCTCCAAACTAACCTTAGGGCCCTTGAATGTTTCTCTGATAAACTCTCTCCCTGCCTGGGCAGTCAGTCAGGTTAGATGGTCTACCATGTCCACAGAACAATAGTATTAAAAGCTGGATATCCTCCATACAGATGGACTAACTAGGTTACCTCCGGTTTTCATTGGACTGGGGTGAAGGGGAGTGAACACAAAAACATGGCATGCTTTTCCAAATTTAATTTCTAACTGAAATCACTGAAAACCTTGAATCTCCTTTGTTTTTCTTCCATTTCACAAATATGCACTACTTTGTGTTGGTCGGTCGCAAAAAATACAAACAAAACACACCAAAGATTGTAGCTGCAACATAGCATCTGAAGAGATTCGAGGTGTACGTATACTTTTGCGAGGCACTGCAACAAAACAGCTGCCTATGCTGGTTTCATAGATAGGCCCATCACAAGCAGAACGAGTCAACTAGTGAGCAGCTTCTCTCCATGTGCAGCGCAACCCTGTCCCAACGTCCACCGAGTAAAAGCAACAAAAAAAAATCATCATAATAAAAAACAGGAATCTAAAACTTAAAGGAGCCACAAATGTGTTTGCATTAGAGCTTGATAAATCGTCAAAACAATACTTTCCTCAGTCCTGTATAAATATATACGGCCATCTCTCACCTTGCTCCCTATGGCCACTATGAGATGCTTCGGGAGCTCTTGGCTGCTGAAACAGTGAGGGCATTTATCCATGGAGGCAGCCAGCCTTCTGCTCTCCCCAATAGCTCTGCTCCTCATCCTCTCCTCGTCCCTGCCCTCGCCCTCCCGCTGTGCAGCGCTCGACACAAACATGTCGTCCAGCGTGTAGTTGTCGCCGTCTGTCTTTCCCATCATCTGGACAGAGAAGAACAGAGGGAAAAAAAAGAAAAATTCATTTTTAAAAAAACATGAGGCGACAAAGTGATGCTTCATCAGCTGAATTCTTGTATTATTTTCTTCTAAAGAAAAACTTTTTTTTTTGTTGCAATACATGTAGTTTATTTATTTACTGACTTTAAAAAAACATACCTGAACTAAAGAGAAAGCTACTGTATTATCAAGCAAGGTTACAGTAAAAATAAAACAAGAGGAGCATTGTTTTAAAAATGACACCAATGTTGCAAAGCGGACGCAGTGTATCACTTGAATCTTGTCACTATGGCAACCAGGCAACAGGTTGGAATCTGTGTGCATGTGAATGTGTGTGTATGCATAGCTGTAGTGAAGTGTGTGTGACTCTGCGTAGGAGTGAGTGTGTGTGTGTATAGCTGTAGTGAAGTGTCTGTGACTCTGCATAGGAGTGTGTGTGTGTGTGTGTGTGTGTGTGTGTGTGTGTGTGTGTGTGTGTGTGTGTGAGTGTGTGAGAGAGCAAGTTCAAAACTAGATTAGTTTAGTGACAGTGTAGGCAGGAATGTGTGTGTGTGAGTGACATATTGTGCATAACTATGCATGAACACATACTGCATTTGGTTAATAACAGATCATATTACTGCATTTTCTATAGAAATGTCTTTAAACAGACTTCCATCCTTTCAGCATAGTTTAGCATGTGGATTCCACTGTACAATATAAAGCCTGTTAGGCCTCAATTTTACTAATAATGTTTCATTATTTACAACAGTCTTCAAATAACATAACACTACACAATAATTAACATACTTTTGACTTTAACAGCTTGGTGTAAAGAAAAAAAACATTTGTTTCTCTGGTATGAATACAACTTTGAAGGTACCTCCGAGAATGAATGAATGAAAGGAAGGAAGGAAGGAAGGAAGGAAGGAAGGAAGGAAGGAAGGAAGGAATTTTCAATAATCTTTTTTTCTTTTTCTCCATATTTTTCCAGTAATTAAAATATTTAAATACAATCCCATCCATTTCCAGACTGCAGATACTTGAAAGGGCTAGTCCTTTAACTATACAGGAACACCGAATACATTATAGTAGATATATTCAAACTATAATGTTAACCCTTAAAAATTAAAGGAGAAAAAGGATCCCAAAGCTGTTTTACTGTCAAATAACCATAGATGGATAGAGAGATGGAAAACAAGTTATCAGTCCCAAATAGTGGAACATTACATGAACAAAAAAGGATCCAGGTACATTCATTATTGGAAAATGCCAATGTCATTGGCATTATTGGAAAATGACAGAGAATGAAGGGATCAATAAACTATGGAATAGAATCGTCAAAGTGTTTTCTTCCTTTTAATCAAACCAACCAACCAAACAAGCAACCTTTCATTAGCTCCTGTTTTTTCTTTTCCTTCAGTGCCTGCTTTGTTTGGTCTTACATATCTCTCCATATAACTACAGCCTTCCTCCACAGAGCACAGGGGACGCACCATTACAACAAATCTGGCTGCAATTGTGCTGAAAGACGGACAAGCATGGGAGAACAATCACAAGAGAAGGAGAGCTGATGGTAGAAAACAAATTAAAAGGGAGAGAGAACTAACAAGTTAACGTAGGGAAATAATATCAAAATAATGTCACATGGATAGAAAATGGGGGGTGGGGGGATAGTTCAAGCAATTAGAAGAAAACCGCAATATAATGACAAAAGGTAGAGTAGAGGAATGAGTTTACAGCTGCAGGATGACAACAGGGGACATTACCATTCATAACACTGATAATCTTGTTATTTATGAAATTTTCTAATCTAATAGCCTCCCTAAAATTGTATCCAAGCAATCATTTGCAAATGTGATGTTATACACATTGACATGGTTTTGATTTTTGCAATTTGATACACTGTACAAAATTGGAGATACACAGAGAAACTGTCGGGTGACCAGAATCAGTGAAATTTCTGTTTGACCAGCCCTGACTGGTGACTAGCTGTCCTGAAACTCAAAAATCTGACTTTATTCTGGTCAGTAAACACACCATACCAGGAAAGTTTCTAAAAACTGGTTGAAATTTTTTTATCAAGGTTAAAAAAAAAGAAAAAAGAAAAAGAAATACCTTGGAGCTATTATGAATATCTTGAGTTTATGAGGCAAAAGGAGATAGGTCAACATAGAGAGCAATCAAGGAACATAATGCTTCTAGCCACAGTTGTCGGACCATTAACAGTAGGGAAGATCATTGAAACATGCAAAATATGTTTATCTAAATACATAAACAACAAAATGTGAATAAGTTCAAGTTACAAATTCATAACGAATTAAATATTAAGTTCACCTACTTTTTAAACCAGTCAAGGAAATGTAGATTGATTTCAGAAATCCTGCTTTCTTTCCCCCTCAGAAATATTAACAACACTTAGGCCAGGTTAGGTTTGAGGCTATAGAGTTGGCTCAGCAAACACACCAATAAATTACAAAAGGGCCTCCAATTACAACAAAGAAAAATGTTGTTTTAACATCATCCTTAAAGAATTGGTCAATGACTAAGAGTGTTAGAGGGAATACTGACTGATAAAACAAAGCTATTTAAACAAAAAGGATGGAGGATTAGATGGTTAATAATAGAAAAGAAGCCTGGAGAAATAAGAGTGTCCAGTGATGCTAGAGATTCAGTTTTCTCTCCCTGAACTCATCAATCTACAGTTGTGATTAGTAACAGTATTTATAGAAGCCCTGCCATGGTAACTGTAGATGTATTTTTAGTCAACCTTTATAGGTGCAGAATGCCTGATCACTGACACACATGCATGTGTGCTTGAATAGAGAAAGGCGTGTGTGTTAATGTGCTACATGTGAGTGAGTGAAAAAGAAAAACTAGGACAGAGATCAAGTATGGTTTTTAATACTGGGGCAACTCATCCATCCAGTTCTTTACCAAATATGTCACTTTTCATACCATTTGTAGCCATTTTCAAACTGAATAGATGGAGAAAGTAAGCATGTTTATAACAGATGAAGAGACAGGAAGGATGTGACTTGGCTCATAAAGAGAAATAATCTGTCAAACTGCTGACAGACTCCCAGACACACCACAACCAGCCAGTATACATCTGCTGCTGGATGTCTGTTTTAAGCACTCAGTGGATGAGAGGGAGAATCAAACAGAATCACAAGCAGCAGTGGAGGGAAATAAAAAAAAAAAAAAAAAAAACATAAAACCTCATATGTGACAGAACAAAAGCTGAATGTGTATCCTGGCTCTATTCATGGCTAGTTTGACAGAGCTGGCAAGTCTTATATGAACACACGGCTATATAGTACCTGAGCTGAACTATATATCGCAGGTCTTATTGGATGACAGTACAAAGACATAAAATGAAAAAGCTTCCATGGTTGGTTTTGTAGGTGTGCTGCTGTGTTTGGGATCATTGTCCTGCTGGTGGCTATTTCAACCAAGATTAAGTTGTCAGACAGGTGGTCTCACGTGTAACTATGAAACAATCCAGTAAAGATTAGTTAGATTAGTTCATGGTTCACTGAATGGCTGGAAGGTATCTTGGTCCTGAAGCTACAGAAACGAGATCAAATCATCATCCCTCCATCACTAAGCTTAAGAATTGTGCTGAAATCTTCCAAACAAGCGATGCGTTCTGTCTTTTTTACATTTTACACACAATGACATTAATATTTAATATTCTAACTGAGGCCTGTGGAGTGTGAGGTGGAGCTATTTTTTGTAATCTCTCTTTGACCAGTCTGACATTGGGGTAAATTTGCAGGGACATTCCCAACTGGGAAAAAGGAAACTGTCTTCTATGTTTTTCATCTACAACTAATCTTTGACTTTTTTAAGAAAGATAGATTTCAAATCTTTACAACCCTTCCAAGATTGGGGGGCTGCAATTATTGCTTCTCTAAAGTCGTTCTTTTTGTCTTAACACGCGTCTATATGCTCCAGAGCAGCAAACTGTCAAAACACCAAGCCTTACTTGCTCATGTTCGATAATGGAGATTTGATAAACAGCAACCTGATTATTATTTTCCTCTTACATTCTGTCAAAGCAGGACGTATTTTCTTTTGTCTGTATGTATTAGGCTGAATACACGTCATTCCTCAACTCTTCAGAAAGAAACGACAGGGACCCCCCCCCCAGGAAAAAAGCATCTTAAAGACACATGGTTAGAGGCAAGAAAATGACACAAATACACACTGATAGCTCTAGGCTGATAAACACTTACTATGATACTTATTTTCCACAGATCTACACTAAAATAAACATAGTTGTGTCTATTTTATTGGTTCTATTTGTATTACAATAAACTTTTAATGGTTCAGACTGCCTGATAAGATTTACATTATCATAAATTCTTGCAAAGAAATAAAAGATTAAGCACTGGTTTCTGATTAACCACAGCTTGGTTTTTGTACACAACTGCATAAAGTGAATTATGTAAAAATTAGTTTATATCTTTAAGTCTAAAACCAAATTCCAGTCTAACTTAAGCAGTATCTATCAAAAGAGGGTTCATTTGAAGGTTTTCTTACCTTTGCTGCCATACGTGAATAAAGTGCATGCTGATCTTGTGCAGAGCTCATCTTCTCCCTCCTCACCATTTCCTGCAGTCCAACGCTGTCGTCATCCTGGAAGTAGCGAACACGCTCCCCATCAACATGGGTCTCAATCTGAAACAAGAGGTTGGAAGAGAGACAAAGAGAAGAAAACATTGCTAAGTGGGTAATACATTGGAAATAAAACAAAAGACCAATTCTTCTTACGGAAATAACACGCTTTTTGATGAAAGTATGGATGCATAACTGCAGAGTGCCAAATGCAGAGATTTAGACAAACTAACTCTGGGAAAACACAGATTGGACATTGCTGCTTACTTCGCATATAAGTGAGAATCAAATGGGATCACTTCTGTCTTTACACTGTTTAACAAACATTTAAAAAAAAAAAAAACTTGAACAAAAATCTGAACAGAAATCTTATCCGAGTAATATTTCTGTCCCCAGTTTGCATTTCTCGTCCCTGGTTATATTCAGATCACACCATTAAATTTCCCCACTCTTCTACTCTCATCAAGAATCATTTTTACCGGTTTCTTCTTCCGGCGTCCTCCATGGGGCTCCTGGGGTCCAGAGGGCCCCTTCACAGGCCAGGCCCGACCAGACTCATCTGTTCTGAACAGCAAAACTTCTTGCTCTTCCCTCGACTGACTTGTGACCTAAAGAAAGAAAAATCAAAATGCACCAGATTACAGCAAGTCAGCTTATTAACTAAATTCTTGAGTATTTCAAAAGAACAAAAAGGAGACAGACATGCAGGACTTAAAATGTCATTTTGAAAAGGTAGAGCTTCAATAAAGCTTGAGAAGGATTTGGCAAGTTTTTTAATGGCACCTGTCTACTCTGACGACAGAGGCAACCGTAATTTAATAAACGTAATCACGGAATTGGGATCCCATCCCCAGACATCCTTTTCATAGAGCAAAAAATAACCCGGCACACGTATGTAACCAGCTTCTTCATATGGTATGACTGGAAAGCCGAGGCAGGACACACGAGAAAAAGAAAAGTAAGTCAAGAACTGAAATATTGATGAGCAAAATGTTAAAGTTAAGGTGTGATGTGGCAAATTAAAGATAAAGAATTACATAAATGTTAATTACTGTGAAAGCACTGGATTTATAAAGTGGTATATGATTTTTGACCTTTAGTGTTAAAGACAAAAAAAAAAAAAAAAAAAGGAAAATCAATCATTTTTCACACACTGTATTCATTTTTGCCCAACTTTTCCAGACCTGAAAAACAGTCAAATAAAATTTAAAAATAAATGATTTTTAGCAGATTTTTCAGTACTGCGTAGAAACGCTGTACCAACGAGAGGAGGCTGAGATGGACAAGGGATATGTCAGAATTTCAGGATGTGTGAAGTTTTAATATGTTTTAGAAAAACAAAACAAAACAAAACAAAAAAAAAACATCACCAAATAACTTTTCTAAACTCATTCAACCTGGGTCTAAGTAGTATAAAATTGTTACAAAAATCACAGGAATTAATCTTCTATAAATGGTTTCTGTTGATTTCATTCTGAAACCAAAGATGTAAATACAACTTGTAAAGTAAGGCATTTTAAGTTCGAAAGAAATTATTTGTTCTTGATTTGTAAAAGAAACACATTTACTGCCTTTCTCGGTCTCTCAAACGTTCTTCCCTTCAATGGAAACTGCAAATCAGAAGAAAAACAGCCTTATGTAACAGCAGTTGGTCGGGTAAAAAGTGCATGAAGCAAACAGATAGATGCGTAAAAGGGAGGTGAGAGTAGCAAAGTATGGGAGGTTGTCTCATAAAAATAAAGCTGCAGTGTCATAAGAAAGGCACAAAAGAACATTTTCTGTGCTCCAGTCAGACCTTTCAAGGAAAAAAAATTCAGGAAAAACAATAAATATAAGAGAGCAGAAAGAAGAATTAGACACTGAGCACTGAAGATGAGCCAAAACATAAGACAAACTGATAAGTTTTACAATGAACACAAATCAACAGTCCTCCAGGTTGGACTGAATAAATATACAAGGTAAATATTCAGACTGTTCTTTGCTTTGTGTGTTCAGAAACATCTCTGGAGTCTGATCATGCTGGAAATGAGCTCCATTTTCTCTGCTCATGTAAAGCATCCTCCACACTCACTGGCACCCCTAGCAAAGATGTGTACGAAGCTTTAGAAACAAATTCATATTTTTATTAAGAAAGAATGATCTCATACTGAAAATGTATATTTAATTTGAGTACATTTATTTAGCTAATTCATTGAGAAATATATTATTTACATGAACTCATGTGTAACATTGTTACTGGTACTCCTGCTGTTAATACTGCCTACATCACCCTTTGGCCAATTGAGGCAACTGCTCAGAACTGAGTCTTTTCCTGTAACATTTTACAAAGTTGGAGAATACAGAAAGAGAGGGATCTTTGACCATTCCTCACACTCTAGATCACCCCTCCCCCCACCCCACACCCACACACACACACACACAGGTTTTTAATAGGATGAAAGAAGGCTGAGGTTGTGTCACATGAACTGCTTCTGTTGATTTGGCCAGATGGTTTAGATCATTATCCAGTTCAAGGTTTCTCGGAGATCCAATTTCCGTTTTCTATCAGAGTGCACCATATATCTATTTTGATTGCCCTGGTGGTTTAAAGTGCCTATGATAATATTTACTCTTGATTCCTAGATTCCTGGAGATTTTGGAAGACAAACAAAGCAACACAGCATCACAGATCCTCCACCGTTCTTTAAAATGGCCATGTGGTTTTAGATATATTCACTATCTCTTTTACCCTAAACATTGAAAAGCATCGGAAAAATCTTAGCCTAATCTGAGCAAAGCATATAGTTCTAATTAAAGTCTCAGTAGCGTAAAGCAACAACCCAAATGTTTACGTTTGTGAACATTAGGAAAGAAACAGTAGGAACAGTAGGAAAGAAATGGATGTTTCCTGGCATCTCCCAAACAACTCATAGGGATGTGGATATTTGGCCGTTTCTCAATATGTGCACTTGTCTGTACTTGTGTACTCGTGTGGCTACTTGTGAAACGTCATCAATGGTGGCAAGAAGTACTGTTCCGATCCTAAGTATGCATAAAGGCTTCCATAATTATGGATCCATGGCAAACTTGGGGAATAATGGAAGGAATCAATCAACTGTATTACTCTAAAGCTGCTCACCATCTACTATTATTTAGAATACAATAGAAAGAATAGAATAGAAATATCCTTTATTGTCCCACGATGGGGAAATTTCTGTGCAACAGCAGCCAAGTGACAGTGACAGGCAATAATTGTTGAGATATAAATAATTTATTGTTTTATTAAGAGTCAAATGTCATGTTTAAAATGTTCTAAAAGTTGAAATTGTATTGTTTTTATCTTGTTTTGCTGCTGTATAGCCCAGGACACTCTTGTAAAAGAGATTTTTAATCTCAATGAGTTTTATTTCCTGGTTAAATAAAGATTACAAACATACATTATCAGTAAATAGTCTTATGAAGGGAGTAAAGTTTTTCATTATTTAGTAGACAATCATACTTCACTGGTAACAAGTCTGAAAAATGGTAAATGGCCTGTACTTGTGTAGCGCTTTATCAAGTCCAGAGGACCCCAAAGCGCTTCACACTACATTCAGTCATTCACCCATTCATGCACACACTCACACGCTGACGATGGTGAGCTACATTGTAGCCACAGCTGCCCTGAAGTGTCGGTACCACTCAAGCCTTTGACCACCAGCAGCAAGAAAGGAAGTGTCTTGTCCAAGGATACGACGAGTGAGACAGACAAAGTGGGGGCTTGAACCGGCAACCCACCACTTAAATGAAAACTTTAGTACATTATTTTAAAGGCTTTCTAGTTAGGATTAAAACTTCTTTCTAATTATTTATGTATATTTGATATCTGTCAAATTAATGTTCTTTTCTTATTTTACTATCTATTACATTATAAATGTGAAAATAATCCCATCCTCAAGCAAAACTAACCCATTTATTGAAACTCTGGGAAAGATCTTATCTGAGCAGCGACATCATCAGGTCCCAACTGCAGAGATACCAAACTGTGTCCTTGTGTTCTCTGCAAAAACCAACCCTTGACTGATTTTGCCAATCACGCAAGAATGTACTTGTGTACTGAGAAAGGCCCATTGTCTACTGGTTGCTATAGAAACCAGTGACCCTATAGGCCACTCTGTGCCACAATCACTGTGAGTGGTGACAAGATTTATGTCTCATCCAGGCTCATTTCTGTCAACTCCAATTTTTTAAAATATATCTTATTACTTATTTACTTTTAGTTATTGTTGCAGCAGTGGATTTGGGAAAGTTTACACTTGAAACCAGATATTTGAAGAAATGGTATAAAAAGACTTTTCCCCTCAGTGTTTGCCATTACATGACAACATTTTCAGTTTTAGGCCGGTTGGGATTACCTAAATTATTTCTATTAGCTAAATTCCAGAAAAATGAGAGAGAAATTTTACTTTCTTCTGAATAAAATTTAATTTAGGTGAGAATTTTCGGTTAATATTTTTTAAGGCCAGAAGTTTGTAAACATTTCCTTAGTAACTGAACTGCCTTTTAAAGCACAGGTCTTAGGTCAAACGTTCCGGGTATCAATCCACAAGCTCAAAACCTCTTTCAAAAGAAATTCTCTCATTTTTTTGATGTCTGTCTGAAAAGATGTCAAGCTACAACTTTTAGGATTTTCCTTCAAGAAACACAAGAGGACACTCAACGTTAGGAAAGCCTCGGTGAACTGAAGTGCTCCACAGGAACAGTTTCAACCCAGAGAGCAAGACATGAGACCTGAACAGCAAACACACTTCAAACTGACTCCCTTTTAGAAGCAGAGAGACATTAAAGCAGCAATCTTAGTTACATCTGAAGCAAAGCTTGTGTGTCAGGCTTGTTTCTTAACTGCATGCTGAGAGTGATTGATGCAGCAGTTTGTAGCTCTCTGGATCTGTGAGATTTAGAACAAATATAGCTTTAAGGCTTTTGGATTTGCATTTAGACTTTTAGTGGCAGCGGAAGATAAATCTGGAAAACATGTGAGTGATGAGAAAGCTTATGTGTTGCCTGCGTGTCTGTCGACGTAGCTTAACAGGAGTCTGTTTTCCAAGTTTATGTGAATACCTGAGTGTTAGCTGATAACTGCACTCTGCTGGGTATCGTTATCAGCACAGGAAGCAAAAACTCTCAGGAACAGCATGCATACAGAAATAATAAGAAAGAATAGAACGCATTTAAAAGAAATATATCCTCTTTTATTCTACCCTTTTCAAACATCGAGTCGTCTTCTTTGCCGGCGGGAAGTTTTGCTTACGTTTTCTAATTCAAAACTTTACTCTAAATTCTGCAGAGGAAGTGAGTAAGAGACTTGAGATTTACCAACCTGCTTCGACTCAGCTGCTTCATGTACCTTCTTTCTGGCAGCATGGACCTCCTTTGCTTTTTGAGCTGCTTCCAGCTGTGACTTCAGTTTCTCAACCATGGCCTGAAAACCCACACACACACACACACACACACACAACTCAAACAATGTGACCAATGTGCCAAGCAGTGAGTAGGTCATTGCAGAATGGACTGGAGGAAATCTCTGGAGCCCTACTGTGGTATCACATCACTACTTCATACTGGACTAGTACCACACCATGACACTAAAAGGAATACAGGACAACACAAGTGATGAGCCGTGAGAGAATCCCGATTATTTTGAGCGTCCATAAAACATCCTTGTAGCTTTTGGCATTGCAACAGCAATGCAAACAGCGCCCTGGCCCTGCTCCATCTGCAGCAAGAAGTATCTCACCAATCAACTTTAACAAACAATCCACACGCTTAAAGGAAAAGAAAAGAATAAATAATAAAGGAGCAATGTTTGGGTCTCTAAGACAGACATATAACAAGTATTTGTCCCTGAACATAACGCCTCCCAGCTGGGGAGAATTGCACACATCTCCAAATTACGCATATAGACTAGTTGCTGGGAGACCAAGGGAAGTTATGAGTTTTTTAGGGTGCAGTTTATGTATTTGCCAATCTGTCATAGAAAAGCTCCAAAACAGAGTGATGAGGAGGTTTGAGGATGAAGAGAAGGAAACTCTGATGGGGTTAATAAAATAATTTTATGATAGTCACAGATCGACTCAGTCCTCAAAGCCGAGACCGGCTCAGTGATCAGTTCAAACCATACCAGTTTGGGATATGTGTCTTAAACCAAGCACACAGGTTCTTCAAACAGTGATGGAGATCCTGGATATGTTATGGCTGCCCTTCCTCAATGTGAAGACTATCTAAGCAGCTATGTATAACCTAAACTGATCTAATGTTTTTGTCCACGTTACTCCTTCTAACTTGATAGAGATCTAAAAAGACACCTGAAGACACCTGTTGTGCCCCTGGAACCATTTGAGAACCATAGTTTGTAGGAGAACACTGTTCTCTTTAAACAGACCAGTTACTCAGCAAAGGCGTTTGAGTGGATGGTATGCACTAAAGAGCCATACAGATGGTAGGATCCAAAATTCCTCAGCATAACAGTAAGTAATCCCAACAGAGCATCTTCATATCAGTTTTTTTTCCCATGAGGACAGGAAGTCTCTGCTATACTTTGCTGCATGGTAACAAACAGCTACACCTTCCCTCCATCCAGGACTTGTACAGCTCTAGTGTCAGGAAAAGGGCAGCAAACATCTCTGCAGATCCCGCACATCCTGGACACCAGCTGTTTGGGCTTTTACCCTGCAGTAGGTGCTACAGAGAGCTTTTTGCTAAAACCAGCCACCACAGAGACAGTTTCTTTCCTCTTTCTGATGAACAGCCTGAGTAGTCAGCTACTCTGCTGTCAAACAACCTGCCTTTCTTTTTTCATTTCTTTCTATAAAGTAAATGAATGTACATATGTGTGCATTACGTTCCTTTTATTCTTTATTTTAATTCCTCTGTAGTTTCTATATATTTATACTTTATGACTTTACCATGTAAGCGCTTGAAAACCAAAGTCAAATTACTTGTTTATGCTCACAATCTTGGCCAATAAACCATATTCTGGTTCTTCTTAACTAAGAGGGAAAACAAGTAGAGAACGCAGATGAAACAATTCGGGTAGTTTGTTTTCTTGTGGTGATCAACAGAACATCAATTTTTTTTTAAAAGACTTACCGTATTGCCCATGATCTCTGCCTTTATCAGCTTTGACCCCAGTTTGTTCATCTCTTCCTCTGACAGCAGTGGAATCTCTTCCTCTGCCTCCTCTTCCTCACTATCACTCTCAATCCTATGTAAACACATTTATAACACTGAATTACACATCTGCATAGATGACAGAATTCCCTCCCTCCCCAAAAGTCTTCCATTCTGAAAATTGTATTTCTGAACTTTTTAATTTAACCGTTTCGTTTGCTTCTTAGCTCTCTCCCACTGCTTATCTGATATGATCCATTTGAGTCGTCGGGCCCCTCCAGTGAAAATAAGAGCCTTGCCTGGGAAGCATCGTTCTACGCTATTACACTTCTCACAGGATCATTTCCGTCTGCTCCCACAATATAGGCTCATTTCATGCTGCAGGCGGTTCTGACTGCCCGTTTACCAAAACAACTTAGTCTAATGAGGCGAAACATAAAAGGTTTTAAAAAGCAGTGATACTCTGACATCTGGCCCACATATAAGACCAGCACACCATGAAAACCTGAATCATTACTTTTTATTTTTAGGTTGGTTGTTTTTCCTTTGAAAACTTTTCGTTCTTATTGTTACGTTTAAAAACTCTGTCAACTACTGTTGCAATCATCTAAGACAGCTAAAATTTGTGAGCAGCAGAGTGCTTTTATAGTTTAGTCCTCCTGATGGGGGTGGATCCACGACAGTTTTTTTGTAATCCATGAATCCCTGCAAAAAAACTCAAACAAATAGATTAGCTGTTTTTTTTTGTTTTGTTTTGTTTTTTTTTGTTTGTTTTTTCAATTAAAAATCTTAAATGCAGGGTGTGTATTTGTATAGCCCTTTACTCTAATACCCCTAAATGAAATCCAGTGCAAGAAATAACCTTGAAAATTTGTTAAATTAGTAATAAGAGTAAATAGGTGTGTGTGATTATTATTTCAGCACATGCTATAAATCTGGCCTTTATAGAAAAGTGGCAAAAAGAAAGTCGTTGCTGAAAGAAAGACCCAAAAAGTTGTGTTGACAGTTAGCCACAAGCCATGCTTGGGACACAATAAAGATGCGCTCTGATCAGATGAGATCAAAAACTAACTTTGTTAGATGCATGCAAAATGCTATATAGGGTCACCTTAAGAACTATCCCCATGCTGAAGCATGGTGGTGGCAGCACCATGCTGTGGGGATGCATTTTTCAGCAGCGAGAGGGAAGATGTTCAGAATTAATGGGAAGATGGATGGATGGAAGAAAACTTATCAGAGCTTCAAAAGGATTGAGACTGGGGGTTCAACTTCCAGCAGGACAACGGCAAAAACCATCAAACCAGAGGCACAGCAGAAGTTCATTTTCCTCCTTTAAATTACGACTGAAACATTGTTTCCTGCAGCTTTCCATCCAAGAATCTCACTAAGGAACTGTTTGCTTTATCACTGATGAGTGAATGAAGCCTGAGATTAAATTTCGAATTATGCAATGCTTTTAAATTGAGCCCTCTTTTTTTAACAAAGCTTAAAGGTTTTTGTTATTTGACTGCATTTCCTTTAATTTCCTCTAAAGCATATTGGATTATCTGTATGAATGGTACAACTAAATTTGCCTTTTCATGTGTTCGAATGACCCAGTTGCAGCTCTGACCAAAATCCACTTCATTATCTGTGGGAAGACTGAAAAATCGATGTTCACAGTTGCTCTTCATCCAATCTGGCTAAGCTTTAGTCATTTTGCAAAAACAAATTAGTAAAGATTTCAGTAAATGCCGATCACACTTTTTAGCAAACAACAAGCCTCAAACCTTGCTGATGAAGCAACATGAAGAGTGTCTATAGTCCGCTCTGCCTGGGTCTTGCTTTCCTGAGGATTTTCTGCCCTGTCAGGTTCTTGGGCAGATGTGCTGCATTTTTTCCAGGCTTGAATAGTACTCTTCCTTGAGGCAGAGTCTTCATCATCAGAGCTGGGCTTCAGAAAGCCGACGGATGGCTGAGTTGGATGAGGACGCTGAGGTGCTGCAGAAAAGTATAAAGGAGGTTGATCTCATACACAAAGACACCTGGCACACTTAAAATGTAATAAAAGGTTCTTATTCCTCTTTATTTCTAGCATCACTGTTGTTTCCTGTTAAACATTTAAGAGGTTATAACGTTACGCAAACTTAATGAATCAATTATTACCAGCATTTTCTGAGACACCTGGAAAACAAAAAACGACTCCAATGAACCCACCTTCAACACTGTCATCATCATCTGATGGTTTGAGGAAACGGCCTTTCAGTGAGCCAACAGAGGCAGAACGTGCATTCCAACTCTCTCCAGATGATGATGATGAACCTTGTGTGCTGAATTCTTTTTCTTTGTCCCTATACCTATCCCTTTCTTTCTCTCTGTCCCTACTTTTGTCTTTTTCATCATCTCTGCCTCTGTCTCGTCCACTTCCTCGTTCCCTCTCCTTATACCTGTCTTTGTCTCGGCCCCTGTCATCATCTCGTCCTCGATACCGCTCCCTCGTATCTCCCTTCCTGTAACTCTCTTTGTCTCGGGGTGACAAGTCTCTTTCACTTTTTCTCCACCGATCTTGATCCTGCCTATCATCCTCTCTTCTCCTCCATCTCTCCCTCTCATCCTCCTCTCCTTTCCTCCATCCTTCTCTGGCTGAACGCTCTTTGTCGCCTCTACTCTGACCATGCACGGCTTTCTCTGCGTCGGCGAGTCTCTTCTGAAATTCCTCCATTGACTGATAAAGGAGAAACAGGAAAAAAAAAAGATTTTAACCATTTCTGGGGGACATCAGAAAGCTCTTCAGATAATGTTCAAATCTTTCACCTCATCTATGAAACCATCTGATATGAGTGGTCTGCAAACTGTATGCAGATTTGTTTCTGGTAAGACATAATGGCTGATTTTTGAATCGCTTTAAAGCTTTGTATTTTAGGATATATTCCTCTCCACTGAGCTGATCAGACAAGTCAAAGTCAACATTTTTGCAGTTACAGTTATTCACTGCTTACATCTGTCAGGAGACACATTTTTATATAGTGCTGACTAATTAGAGCCTGTGAAAGTGTGAGAGTATGCAGTACTTAGTCCCCACCCCATATCTCTGAGCTACAATATCACTCAGGCTGCGTTGCTCCCTCTCTGCTTGCTCCTTCATCCTCTGGTAGCTCTTCCTCAGCCAGCTCAGGCCACCGTCATTCACTACAGGGCCCGCTGGAATAAACAGAACAGAAGCATGAATATTTAGAGGAACACAAACAAAACCATTTTCAAACCTGTCACTGTTTGTGTGATATTGTTTTTTCTATGTCTCACCACACCATACTTAGGCCACTGGACTTTTTTTTTTGTGTAAAATAGATTCAAAAGGAGGTTAATTAGATGCCACTTCAGGAGGGGATTTATCACCTATTTCACTAAAGTAGCACCTTAAAATGGATTAAAGGAGATTATGCATAGAGCAATCCAAAATAATCCTGAAAATGAAATTACTTCATATTCGGTAGTTTCTGAAATGTATCCATATTTGCACATTCATAAACTGTTATCGAGGAAGGCAAAAATACAGGGAGAAAACATAAATGTTTTCTGCGTTATTGTAAAGAGTCAAGTAAGAAAAATCTTGGCTGCTCTGACTCACTTGTGCTAGCAAACTTGCAAGAAAGAAAATTATCTGGTTTTAATAAAATTTTGGTTTTTTAACATTTACAAACCTATTTATATTTACTAATGAATTTTTTTACAAAGTAATTTTTTTTTATTATATTTTACAAAAATGTCAGTTCTTCGTGGTCTATGAAAATACAACACAGTAAACGTGACAGCGTGTTAAAAAATTAAATAAATTACAGGCAAGGAGGGAATTTGGCTATTAGAGAAGAAATAAAAAGACAAAAGATTTTAAATAAACTTTAAATATTTGCAAATATTTTTGTGAATTCTACAAAAGTTAGATAACTTTTACTTTAAAAATGAAAAAAGATGGAGGATGTAAAAATGCACCACATGACAATTTTGTGGTCAAATCTGATTTGGAAATATCATAAAAGAAAACTTCCTTTTTGTAGAAAGATTAAACAAATCAATAACATTTCTGTAATCCTAAAACAGCAGGATTACAGAAATACTAAAAAAAAGAGATGAAAGGAAAACAAGAGGTGATAACAGGAGATCAGATAAATGTATCTCATTGATTTTGTGCATTGTCCTGTGAACCAGATCCAGAACAAAGAACAGAAGCAGAAATAAAACCCTCATTTTATTAAATTACATCTTAGTTTTGAGCATCAATGAATGTGAAACACACCAAAATCTGTACAATGTGTGTTGAGGTTCTACAATAAAAGGAACATGTGCTTGCTACCTTTCTTCTCTGCAGTACGAGCTAGGTCCTCTGGAGGCAAACCAGTTCCTCCATCTTTCCAGTATGGGTTTAGCTCCAGTTTGTGCAAACCAGCCTGGAAGAATCAAAAGTATGTAAGCACCGAATTTACGAGAACTGGAACATATTTATGTGGATAATCTATTCAAAAGGAATCTAAAAGCAACAGAAAAAACGACAGAAATGACAATGTGCTGTTTCAACCCGTTGTCTTTGAAGAGAATCTCTGCAAAGACAAACACAAATCCATCCTTCTCCTCAGTCTCAAACACTTTTGGTTCATGTTAACTTTTTACAACCAGAAAGTGAAACCAACCCATTAGTACAATAAAAATCTGCACCTGTTCAATGGCCTGAGCCTTGGCTCTCTCTTCCTCTTTCTGCCGGTCTTTCTCAGCTCGTCTCTCTGCGGTGGACGTGGTTTTCATAGCCAGGAAATCAAAAGTCATCCACTCGTCTCTCTTTGCGATGGAAACACAGTCGGAGAAAAAAGAAGATGGAATTACTGCGATCAGCAGACAAAGAAATCTAAGTGCTTTAAAATGTAGTAAAATACAGAAATCATTAGGGACCTGAACATGACTCCATGACAGTGTGTGAGAAGCTACAGGAACTGTGGACATTGTGGTAAACATACCTGGATATTCTCTGCAGGGCTGAGCCCCCCCTCTGAACTCTTGGGCTGCTCAGGAACCTTCCATGCTTTCACAGGCTGAGTCTGAGCCTCAACCCACTCCTCCTCTGAGTCCTGAAATAAAATCAGCAAAAAATAAATAAATAAAAATAAGAAAAGCTGAAAGATGATAGCAATAAGGGGGGTGGGGAATAGGATACATTCAGCAGGTCAAAAAGAAGAGCCTCAAATTTGATTTTTTTTTTTTTTTTTTTTTTTTTTTACTGTTAGTCAAATCAAAATCCCCACCAAATGTTAAAAGGGACCTCATAAAGAAGTGTTTTATAACAGCTATAAAAATAGTTTTTAAATCAAAATAAAAAAAACTGCAGTTGATATCAATCACCACCAAGTCTGAAGGACCTTAAAATATTTAAATTGGGACATAGCTTTACTTCAGAAACCTAGAACTCCCATCCCTCTTTCAGGAGCAAATGCTTTTCAAAGCCTGTTGAAATGTTTCATGCAGCTGTAAGAAATTACCTGTGAACTGTCACTGGAGCCATTTCCTACTTCTGCTTTCTTCTCCTTCTTCACTTTTTTCTTCTTCTCTTTTTTCTTCTTGGATTTTTTCTCCTTCTTCTTTTTGCTCTTGACAGATCCCTCCTGTTGGATGTTCACATTTAGTAAACTGCCATGGGTGTTTTAGTTCCCCTGTTTTTTTTTTGTTGTCAATATCATTTACATTCATAGAGCTGTCAGACACAAAAGCAAATATAACCGTCAACAAATATTGCAATTCAAACAATCCTTCACATATTAATACTGCACACTGACATCGCAATAAAGAGGCATTTTTTTTATACATTGTGCAGCGCTGTAGCACAGAGCAGGACACATTAATAGTGTTGGCTATACAATAATCGGACAAGTAAAGGTGTGGGCAAAGAATATCTGAAGATGGTTAGGGGTGTGTTATCATGATATTTTCTTGCTTTGGTTTTTTTACCCACGCATCATATCAGACCCAATCAGATTGGAATCTGGGTAAACACTTCCAACTATGTGTCCCATTCTCTCAGCACTGGATATCATTGCAAAAAGATAAAAACACAGCAGGGCGCCACTGGTTGAAGGTTTATTGGAACAAAATGACATATTTCTACATATTTGAGAAGACAACATGTGCTTTTAGTTGGTTTGTGGAAACTGCCATGATGTTAATGTAACAACTGACCAAGTGGTGACTCCTCATCTTACTGCCTTTAAAAAAAATTCTTACTTCCTCTATCTGCTGCAGCCTCTGGTCGACTTCAGGAAGAATCCATGTGTCCTCCCCTCTCTGCCTCTTTAGCTCCTTTCTTCTCTCTTCCCTCTCATACTGCTGCTTTGCCTGAATCAAAGCATTGGAGGGGGGAAAAAAAAGAGGATTATTCACCAGAAAACACAGAACACTTTTTTCCACCAGGAATCAAAACTTTTTATTGGCTTATCCATTTCAGGTTGTCTTTGAGAGCTGGCCCACATACAAATTCATCTGACTACATTTTGTTTTAATTGAACAGAAAAATGTAAAAAACAATGACCATAAAATGAATTTTCAAAACCAGCAGATTCCTGGATAAAGCCAATCATTTGAATCCACCTGAACTTAAAGACATGACCAGACTAACCACAAAATTCATCCAAACTCTGCCACAGGCTTTACAGTTGCAAGCTTCTTGTTTAGAAATCAAACAGTTAACATAACATAACTAAAGTCTTGCATCATAATGAGCCAATCACACTTTAACCTTTGCGGACATAATTATATCTCTACGTGAGTTCAGGCCCAGCTGAGCTAAACAGATTAAAGCGTTTACAACCCTACAATGTGCATCTACAGGAAGCAGGAACTGGTCTGAGAGGTGTGTAAACAGAGCTGTACTGCACACAGATAGTCTTTAGCTGTCAAACTGTGTACATATGTGATTACAGCACCGAGACTGGCCCCAGCATCAAACTGGGAACGATGGCTGAATGTGGCTGAGGCATAAAACAAACGTTAAAACACAGGAGCAGGTCTGTTATCTGTCTCACTCTGTGTTTAGCTTCCTTTAGCTTTGAGCAATCTGCAGATCCAGACACATACATAATCAGTCCGAGGTTAAGTCACACAGATGCCGTTAGCTTTCCACGACGAATGGAAAACTCATAAAACACACACTAACGTTATCGTGTCGGGGTAGCTGTTAGCCGGTTAGCGTTTATGAGGACAACACAGGCCTGGTTTAAGCAGTACATTTGCGCAGTAAAATAACATTACTTTAAAGAATGTTGTTATTCTTCTCAGAGCTCACAGCTTATACCTTTTCTATCGCCTCTTGTCGCGCCTGTCGCTTCTTTTCTTTCCTTTCTTCGATGTTGCTCGAACTCTCAAAACTAACCCCGTGCGTCGCCATGACACCGTCGTAAATGTTTTTGTCAAACGTCGTGACGCAACGCGGTTTACGTTAACTATTGACTTGTGGTTGTTGAAGTTTACGGAAGACACACTGATTTACAAACGCAGACAAATGTGTGCGGGCTCCTGGTAAAGATGTGGAACAAGCTTTAAAATTAGTTCACCATATATTCCAGCACCATCAATGTCACAAATAATATTTGTAAAAAATATGGGTGAATTTATTCAGTGGAGGAAAACATGTTAATAATTTCTTGCCACACTTACAGTCATACTCAGTAAATTAGAATATGCGTTCTGATGAGGTTTGTTTGTCAGATTAAAAGTATCTTTTGAAAAATGTTTTGTATTTTTCTGATGTAATACTCTAATTATAAATGTTTTTTTTCATTAGCTGTAAGTGGGAAATCAGCATAATTAACAGAAATAAAGGCTTTCAAACATCCATCTGTATGTAATTAATCTATACAATGTGTTTCCCTAAGTGATAAAGTACCTGAAATAAATGAACTTTTCAATGATATTCTAATTTATTGAATGGGTCTGTAGCATCATTGCTATTAAAATGTATACAACCCCCTTAGAACAAAGGTTAAAATAACATTTCAGCCTTGATTTGCCCCTACATTTAGGATCCAACTGAAAAAGACACAGCTGAACCACTTTTATTTCACCAGCAAAAAGTTTTTAATTTAAAATGTCCAAGTATTTCAATCATGATGACATCCACTCTAACAAGGTTCCCAGGGGCCTTTGAAAATGAAACAAGCCCATAACATTAGCTCCGTCAAAGAGTTGCTGTTCAAGTCTTAGCGGAATTTAACAAACTCAACATGTTTATGTTAGTGCAGCAAGCACAGAAGCTACTTTTTCTTGGCACCCTCCACCCCCATGAAAAAAAGATTCAACATGTATTGATACTCCATTCAGAAATTGAAATTCATATGTAGATTGAGTGGACATAGAGTAAAATTTGTCAAGCCTTCAATTCTTGTAACTAATTATTATGGTTTACAGATAATGTGAATCCAAAATTCAGTGTCCAAGAACTGTATAATATTAAGATCAATAAAAAATGATATTTTAAGTAGAAATGTCAGGCTTCTGAAAAGTGCATTCATCTCAATGCACTCAATACTTGGTTGGTCCTCCTGCAGTGTGGGCAGGTCCCAAGTCCTCCTGGAAAATGAAATCAGCATTTCCATAAAGCTTGTCAGTAGAAGAAAGCATGGATGGCTCAAAAAATCTGCTGGTAGAAGGTGGACAGATGCTTTGAGTCAAGGGGGCTAAATACTTTTTCACGACACACTTTTCAGTTTTTTAATTGTAAAAAATGTTTTGAATCATGTATTACTTTCTTTCTACTTCACAATTGTACACCACTTTATGTTGGTCTTTCAAATAAAATCCCAATGAAATATATTTACATTTGTGGTTGTAATGTGACAAAATATGGAAAAGTTCAAGGGGTATGAATACCTTTGCAAGCCATTGTATATATCATACCCTTTTCATGACATTCAGATTTTTTGAGCTGTACCTGTGCTTGGTGACTTCTCTTCCCACCCTGTTCATTGTGGTGAAAAGATAAACTTTGGTCCTTGTGTAGCAAGTGTGGTCACTGACTAATCTGGCCTCTGTGTCACATCCTATTTATACTCCAGGGAAACAAAAAATTTCTGGATAAACAACTAGAAGTCCCTAACAACTCAGATCAACTTAAAAAAGTAAATTATAAATGTGTTACATTTATTTTAACGGGACTATTAGGGATACCAAGAATTATACCCTCAAAACCTTGTCTACAATATGCAGATGCACTTTTTTAGTTAAACAGCATTGACTTTTAGAATAGAAGTTGGATAATATTTTATAAAGAGAGGGCTCGAGCTTCACATCTTCATGTGGTAAAAGAAATGGTGAGACAAGGATCAATAAAGCTACACTCTGTTCTCACATCCATTAAAAACATGTATGCTAACTGCTGATATGCTCTAGATCCCAGCTGGTATTTCACTTCATAATCCTACATAATCTTTGCCCAACTCTTGAAGTGTTGAAGGTAGGATGTTGTATAAAGTGAACCTCACAGACTTAGGAGTTCTTCTACATTTAACCAAAAACAGCTCAAATGTTAGATTTCTGGTAAGATAATGGGTACTAAATTTGACCCCAAAAAACCCTGTATTTTTCAGCATTTTTTTTTTCTTCTACATATTCTCCCTCATCCTAATGAATAAAAGCAACTGGACCATGTATAATTCAGACTCAAGATGGATTTGTATCTGTTGGTCCCAGAGGAACTAAGAGCTTCATGGGTGATTTGACCTGAACCTGATGACAAAATACCCTCTTGCTGCAGAACCGCAAAAGTTATACACATGTATCACTCCAGTTAAAAATTTGTATGTTTTAGATTTTATCCTCACAGTTATATGTATTGTGACTGACTTAGAAGATGAAAGTAATCCGGCATGACAACTTCGAGGGTTGGATTTTTCCACATTTTGAAGTGTAAGATTTATATTTAGTCTTTTTACCAATATTTGCCAGGGGTGCTACTACATGTGGATGTGCTGTACACAAAAGCACAGTCAGACCCTTTTGCTTCATGACTCCTTATGACTTCACCTTTGTCCATCTCAAAAAGCTTTCAGATATAAGTTTGTTTTTTTTTTTTGTTTTTTTTTTTTTTTTAAATGATCAACTGCAATGGAACAGATAACCTTTTTAGATCTATAAAATGTAATCAGTCACTATCTGTTCACTCAGACTTCTTTATTGCCCTGGTTTGTTCTGTAAAATGAAAAAATCCTGGACCTAAACAGGCAGCTCAGAAGCAGCTTGAGGACATAATATCTCTTTGTTCTGCGATGGACTGGCGACCTGTCCAGGGTGTACCCTACCTCTTACCCTATGACCTCTGGACTGCTGGAGATAGGCACCAGAACCCCTGCAAGGATAACCGGGTTTAGATAATGGATGGATGTCTCTCTTTGTGCTGGAAAATGGTTTTTAAAATGTCCGATGTGAACAGTTATTGAAGCTTTATGATGGTGCTGCTGAACTGGTTAGTTGTACTCCAGGTTTGTTAGAACTGTGCGGTTAGTTTTTATAAAAGCATTTTAAATTTGTGACAAAAATAATGTGTGCAAATATACACATTTTGTTTATACTGCATCCCTCAAATTACAGCACCTAACAACCCAAAGCAACAAACACAATGCAGTTTAGATTTTATGGAAAAGACTTCTTAAAAAGTTGTATATGCATGTTACAATACTTAGACTGTCTCCTGTGATCCATAAGGCGCTACTTCAGATATTTTCTAAAAAGAAAAAATAGATTTGACTTCTTAAATGCGAGCAGACCACACAAAGCCAGAAGCACCACCTTACACTGCAGCCCTTTAACAGGAAAAGGTCTGGCAGAAACTTTATACGGCTTAGTTACAGCTCGGTGATTTCAGAGCAGACGCTGACCTCAAAGACAAATTAAAAGGGAGTGGGGTACAAAAAGTAATAATAATAAAGTTGAGTGAATTATTGAAAAGCCTGTGCACTATGAAGAACAATCAAGAGATTAAACTAGTTTTTGCATGAGATCTTCCAGCGCAAAAGAAGCCTGCTTGAATTGTTCCCATTTATTGTGACAGGACTTAGTGTAAAAGAACTCTACAGGCCATACATTCTTAAACCTTTATAGCTCTGTTATCTTTCCTGTCACTCTAAGCTCATGTAGACCTAATTATAACCAGTGAAAATTCTTGCAAACAAAGATCCACATTCAGTCTCTGGATAAGTCAACCATAACTAGGCTTTAATGACAGCAGAATAAATGCTGATAGTTTGAGAGGAGAGATGTACCAATTGCAAATCTTTTTGACAACACCTATTTGTTTCTCAACAGGCTGACTAGCAGATTTTGCTTTTCTTTCTAAAATAGTCTATTGACAGCTGAATTTAAAAAAGCATAAAAAGAAACATATGTCATAAATTTTGGCACAAAGTCAACTCTTTAGAGAACTAACATTGAGATAGAGGACTCCTATAAGAACCTGGGTGTTGATCTGAACAATAATATAGTAAGTACATCAGGAAGGTCACTTCCATCTTAGGATGCTCCCTTGACCCAGTGCAGGTGGTTGGAGGCAGAAGGACTCTAGCTAATAGAACATCACTGTTGAACAATGCCCCCCCACCTGAAGAGTTCCTTCAGTGACAGACTGCTGCATCCTAGGTGCACAAAGGAGCCTTATCGCATATCCCACCTCCAAGGAGCTGTAAGACTTTATGACCATCATTGCTCCCCACAACTGTTTACATCCCTGCTGTTATTTGCAGTTTTTCAGTTCTTGTTTATTGTCTGTTTTTTATTTACAAATATACATGCACATCTTGTTTTTGTTTACTTTAATTTACCCTACTCAGAAGCACATTTCTTTTAATCATAATCATTTCTTGAGTATGCTATTTTTAATAACATACTATAGGGCCCTATGAAATACGTTTAATTATTTTCCAAATTCCATTTTATTTTTTCCCCAAATTTCCCTTTTTCCGTTTTAATTTTTCTGAATTCAATTTTTTCCATTTTAACCATATTTATTAACCCAAAAAGTATGTAATTTTGGTGTCAATGAAAAAAACTGAACAAATGAATAGCTAGAGATCAACATTTACTGTTATTCTGTATTACAGATGAAACAGACTACTGCTGTTCAACAAAACATTGGTTTTACATGGGGTTAAAAAGTATTTTCCACTCACATTTTTAAAGAATTCACACATTATGTGCAAAACTAAGAATCTAGTTTTTAACATAAGAAAATCTCCCTTTCAGAAATGCTTTTGAGTTGAACACCAAAATATTTATGACATAAAAAACCTGTAAAAAGTGAAAGCTTGTGCACACTTCCATAATGATCAGGACCTTTGTTCATTTTTATTTCTTCCATCTGTCACAGAAATCTCCATTGAAGTAATGACTGTCAGTGTTTTAGTGTTTATTTTATGTTCCTGCAACTGAGTTTCATCACTGTGGGACAATAAAGGATATTTCAACTCTATTCGATTCAATCCTATTCTTGTAATAAACCCCGCTCATTTGCTTCTACCACTAACATTTTCTTTAATAACGTGGTCCACATTGCTGGATGAAGGTATTTACATTACATCCACATTAGATTATAAGATTTAAAGGTCCTAAAGCATTCTTTGAAAACTTGTCTTTTATTGGCAGGACAAATCAAACAAATAAGGATAAATCTTACTGAATCTTTGCTCAGGTGAATCTGAGCAAAGATTCAGTAAGATCCTCACATTTATTTAACTCTATTTCGAAAGTCAAACCACTCACTGATCATTTATCTAAGCTGGATAATTTCCAAAATAGTTCAGTTAAAAACTGAGTATGGACATAAACAATACTCTAAATTGTTACTCCTTCTGTAACACAACACACCAGTTTCCCTGGTCATGATAGCTGGTCTGCACTTTGACTCCAGTCACCTGAACGCAGAGCTGCTCCAGCTCCCCCTGCTGGAAGACATGGTAATAGCGATGAAAGACAGGAACTGAACTCCCACCAGGAATCTGAGAAGTTTTATCACTAAGACTGGGTTTAGAATCTGGGCTGTTTGTGGTGTCAGAAGACATACTGGAGTCCAAACCAGGACTGGGTTCCCATCTGGAACTAAATCTGCAAGATGACTCTTCTTCCCTTTGTGTTTTCCTCCCTTTAAGGTGCCAGGGAACCAACAGGTCCTGGGAATTAAAGGCTGTGCGGTTGGTGTGAACACTAAGCTTGTCTTCAGTCATTTTGCCGGCATCTTTTAAGACTCCACTATGGTTGTTTTCTAAATGGCTGGTGGTGAGGACACTTGGGTCTTTCTGCGGTTCTTGACCCTCCTCTGGTAGGTCTTTACTTTTCTCTCCATTTTGTTGTTTGTTGTGTTCTTTAAGGTACTTAGACTTCTGCTTGTTGTACTCTTGTTCATAAGCCCAAACATAGATGAGCGCCTGACCTCCAGGCTTTAGAAGTCTCACCAGCTCCCTCACTGCTGCCAGTCGACGCTTCTGCAACACATGCAAATGTTTAAACCGTGACATTTCACGAAGTAATGGGGAAAAAACAATGAAATAATTTCTGAGCATATAAAGGTAATCTTGTGTGTTATTTCAATAGCATTTCAAAATTGTGAACGTTAGAAAAATTACACAAGAGACTGAAATGAGCACTAAGTTACAATTTTAAGGTGGATTTAAAATGTAAACCTGCAGTTTCTATGCTTTAAGCCACATGTGTCAAACTTAAGGCCCAGGGGCCAAATATAGCCTGCCATATTTTTATATGTGGCCCTCTAGACCAGGGGTCTTCAAACCCAGGTCTCGAGGGATGGTGTCCTGCAACTTTTTGATATGTCTCTGCTTCAGCACACTTGAGTCAAATAATCAGGTCATTAGGACTCTGGAGAAGTTGACTGCATACTGAGCTGAACTACCTAGCTGCTGAAATGAGCTATACAAATAAACTTGACTTGAGGTGGTAATTCACCCATTTGATGAAGGTGTGTTGGACAAGGGACACATCTAAAAGTTACAGGAAACTGGCCCCCGAGGCCTGGATGTAAAGAGTCCTGTTTTAGACTCGAGAAGGCCACATAAATAGAAGCCTCAAGATAACAGCTGTGTGCTTAAATATTATTTTACCAATCAAATCAAAGCAGTTTTTATTTGTATAGTGCTAAATTACACCAATGTGAAAAGATGTTCAATATTGTTTAATTTTAAGAAGCTACTTATTAATATTATAGCAGTTTGCGAATGGGTCGTTTTATCAATACATTCTGCCACAACCAGCCCTTTGAGGACATTCAGGATCTTGAAATGGCCCAAAATGAAAAGGAGTTTAACACTCCTGATTTAGACTGATAAAGTCATTCATATGCGCATATAAACATATATAACATTTTCACTCGTGTCCTTAAGTTTCAACTCTTTGGAAAAACTCATTTTGAGAAGAATCCAGATATTTATCATCAGAAAGACTAAAAGGAAAACAAAAATACCAGAAAAAATATATTTTTATGTATAATTAGACCAAATCAACATCACTTGTTTAAATATATATGCTCTTATGATTTAATTTATATGTTTTATTGTTTGGTTGCTGCTATATTGAAGAAAACTGGATATTAAAAAAATCTATGACTCCTACGTTTTCCTTCCTCAGTGACAATAATTTTGGCTGCAAGAAGTAAAGTTTTATTAAACATGTTTAGTTTGTAGTATGCTTTAATATGTAAGAGTTATTTATGTCACAACTAAGACTTTGACTTGTAATTACAGCTTATAGGTTTGATAATGACTGTATGTGGGTGGGGCCCCAGTCACACAAGACTAAGTGGTCACCACAACATCAAATATATCAGTTAAATTCATGTTTCTTTTCATGGAACCACTTCAAAACAAGATTCATTTCATGATGCTGTTCAAATAATCAGTTATAATGTATGTCTATTTTCTTCTTCCCTGTCCTTCCCATCTGTGCTTCCGTCACTCTATGCCCTTAAGGATAGCATCTGCTGACTTTCTCCAACTGGCTATATATTATATTAACATATAAAATAAAAGTTCATAACACTTAAAATATATTAGCCAGCAAACTACTGCTTTCCAAACAATCCTTTGCCATGTAAATATTGCACACTCGGATACTGCAAGGACGATATATTTGTGATATATTGTGCAGCCTAAATATTGATATCATAAGTGCTCACATTACTGTGATCACTCCAAGAGATTTAAATATTTATAGCAGTATTAGTAGTATTGTAATGGTACTACATTAGTAATCAAATACTCACTCCCATACAATCTCATTCAGAATATCATTTGTATTTCAGTGGGATAACTTCCTGGTTTGTAAAATTGTGTTCAGTGCATTTTATTTATTTGTGTTTATCACTCTCAGACAATAGGTGTTTCAATGTACTTCCCATACCTGTGTGGAAAAATGGTGGATGACAGCTATAGAGATGCAGGCATCACATGAGGACGTTCGAAGGGGGACGCTAAGAGCGTCAGATACAAACGCGTGGAATCCCCTCTCTGCACAGATTTGGACCAAAGCACTGCTGCGATCACATCCCACCTGAGATCAGACGAACACAAGGAGAACTAATGAATCCTGAGCATAAGATTTAAGCATGACTCGTAAATAATAAAGACATCAAAGAGAAGGAGGAGGAAGAACTGAAAGAGTAGGGATTAAATCGAGAGAAAGTAGACAGCTGGAATGAAATTATAAAAAGAAAAAGGAGGCTACTAGATGGCTCTGATAATACTTTAAAATATGTTCAGAGCGAATTTAATCAGGCTTCATTTAGTCTTCTGCCAAAAGAGAAAATGTAGGAAGAGATTTACTATACACATGCACGAGAGTAGCCATTTTTCTTTCAACTAAATCTGAAAATGTTAATGGTGTCAAAATGCAGAGGAAAAGACATGAGGGGAGTAGGCCAGAGAACTAGAGAGGAAAGGATTAAAGAGCAGAAGAGGAGAAAACTGGGTGAGGAGGATATTGGAAGAAGCTGAATCAAACTCAGGAAATTGGTGCGCGACCTGCATAATCACAATGTTCTCACTGATGATTTATTACAGCTACGGTCTGAGTCAAGATAAGCCGCTTACACGCTTCTCCTAAATCCCCAAACATGAATATCCTCTTGTGCATACGTAAACAGAAAATTTGGATATTACCATGGAAACTGAGCTAATGCGAAGGATGGCATCCTGCAGAGATTGGAGTGAGAACATTGATCTCTTCCATTCCTTCGCTGCACATCGATGTTCTGTATTACTGAAGGGTTTCCTCTACAGCTAACGTGAACACCACAAGGATGTAGAGGAGCAAACTGGAAGCATTTTGCTCAAACAATGTGCAAACCTTACAGGACTGTAACAAAGACATTTGGCTTATGGCAGAACTTGAGACAACTTTTCTAGCTAACTTTTACATCAACAACAAGCCACAGCAGCCAGAATGAGATTTTTCCTGGCTTCGTTGAAGCTCTTTTCAGGCCTCTTCTGCCGTGGAGCTAAAGAGTCACTGTGGACTTCTGAGCTCTGAATAAGTGTGCATAAATGCAGGCAGAACATTTTAAAAAAAAGGTTTTTTTTTGGACTATTTATAGAAACTTATAAACTACAGACTTTATTCTGGTTTTAGAATCAAAGCTCCTTAAACTGTCCAAATGTCTTCTTCAAAAGCATCACAAATGAGCTGGACATAGGTTGGCCTACAGTCCTAAATACAGGAAAAGCTCTGGTTGAAAACTGGAACTAACGCAGATCAGCAACACTTACAACAGGTTTATGAAGGTCTTTCTGTCTACAAAAGCAAAAGCTACTCAGTGAAACCAGCTGGTTTTCAAGCAAATGCCTGTGGACGATATACAAGCCAATTATGTCCAACATACATATTAAGGGAAGGAGGTTTCATTTCCTTCCTTAGTTTCTTTTGCAATTATACAGTCCCCAACAAAAGTAGTCATATCCTTGAACTTTTTCACATTCAACCACAAACTTCAATCTTTCAAATGGATTTTATGTAATAAACCAGGACAAAGTAGCAAATATTTGTTAAGCTAAAAAAAAAAATACTTCATAAACATGTTTTTCTTCACACATTTTCACATTTAAAAAGCTGCCTCATGCTGGAATTACAGCTGTTTTAGAGTATGTCTCTACCAGCTTTGCACACCTAGAGAGTGACATTTTGTCCATTCTTCTTTGCAAAATAGCTCGAGCTCGGTAAGATTGGATTGAGAGCATCAGTGAATATCAGTTTTCAAGTCTTTCCAGACATTCTCAATTGCATTTAGGTTTTTACTTTGTGTCACTCTAACACATGAATATTCTTTGATCTAAACGATTCCACTGTGAATCTAGCTGTATGTTTAGTGTTGTTGTTCTGCAAGAAGGTGACCCTGGATTTACACTGAGAATATATCACACACATATCTATTTACTAATTAAGTGACATCTCAAGGCAATCGGTTTTAATTTCGGTGCGTAAGAATAAATTGTGCAGAATAAAAATACACTGCACACTTTTTAGATTCTTACTTATTAGTATCTGAAATCAAATTCCAACTAAATGTGTGGAAATTTTGTCTGTAATGTAACAAAATGTGAAAAAGACTTTTGCAAGATACACAACAATAATGTTTAATGTTTGTTACTCTATATGAATCTCCCCAAACTGATTACATGAGTAATGAGTAAGTTGTTTAAAACATTTAAATTAACAAACATCTATGATAACGTTTTTCAAAGTTGTCAGGAAAACAAGCACCTTTAACATCCCGGAGCAATTTGGGTTTGTTTTTTACTTCAATGATACCGTTGGTCATGTTAACAACAACAACAACAACAAAAAAAAACAAAAAAAAAAAAAAAAAAAAAAAAAAAAAAAACAAAAAAAAAAAAAAAAAAAAAAAAACAGATAAAGTAAGGAATCCTGCCTCTACTGCTACTTATTTGATATTTTCAAATTTCTGCATTAGTGACTGCTTTCACATGTTAAAGTGACAAAATGATCTTACATCAGTACAGAAGACTTCCATTCAGGGGTCACAGACGCTTTCCTGAACTATACGCATCACTAAATGACAACACCTACCGTGATCAGCTGTGGGTTGACCCCCAGGTACTTCCCGTTTCCACACCCCACGTCAACCAGCACGCTTCCAGGTGGGAGCGAGGACAGGAAGTGGCAGACACGGGGCCATGGAGTGTGGCGAGTGCTGCTGAAGTGAGAGGCGATGGCATCATATACCCGGTGCACATACTCCTCCTCTAAACGGGTTGCGTCGGCGTGGCAACTGGGAAGTGAGGGCCGAGATGGCGGGTTGGGGGAAGTTCCTCTCTGACTGTCACAGGCAGAGGGGAAGGCTGGGGGGGAGACAACAGAGGAGAGTAATTTAAATCCATGTAATACTCAGCTAAAGAAAATAAACAAACACCTAAAGTATATCACTCAGTTTGTTATAAAAGAGTTTAAATTTTTGAATGGAACATTTACTGAGGCTTTAAGTAGTGACCCACCTGAGGATATATTGAACAGGGTTCCTACACATTTTCACATCTAAAAATTCAATACCTTTCCACATTAAAATGTTGAGTTCTCATTCATAAGTAAGTAAACAATATTAAACAATGACATGAAGTATAAACATGTTTTCATACAATGTTTAGTTAGCTATACTAATTCAACCTGGGAAAGTTCTTAAATTAAAGTACATGCACTTCCAGACATCCTTTAATTTCCTTTGAGGATTACTTTGCTCAGTCTTTTAACCAAACATTGTATGTCTCAACACTATCATATCAGCAGTATGCTAGTGTATTCAAGAGTCTCACCACAGCAGCAGGGTTTGTGTCTGATTTTGCGGAAAGTAAAGGAGGTGCGGGTGCCCCTCTTGCTCAAAGTGAGACTGCTGTGGGAAGCAACGCTGGGCTCAGAATGAGACTGTGCCTCACAAGCTGGAACCAGGTCAAACTTCCGTGGGGTAATCCTAACAGAGGACAGAAGACAGGTTTATCACATGGCGATTATCCACAAACTAAAAAACCAGGAGACACTGATGTGATCAAGTTCAAGAGATTCAACTGTGGGAAGAAAAAGCCTCCACACTGAGAAACCCATGAGAAATATAAAAAAGGCTGTAATAAAACAATTCCGACACAGTCCAGCTCACCCGTGTGTCCAGAGGTATCTGCTCTCCCCCTTCATCACCAGCAAGCTCCTTTCAGGCAACACCACGGGAACAACTCGGCCATCCGGGTGACGAAACTCCATCACCGCCTGGAAGAAGATGCACCCAAGCATGAACACGCAGTGAAAACATTCAACAGCTACAAAAAAACTATTCATCTAAACCAAAAAGCTGGACAGAGTTAACAACTTTAAATCTGTAACACTGTAAAATAACTCAGACGTCCCTCTCCTCAGCGACACTCTCTTGCTTATTCTGATGCAAAAATAACCTCCTATGATCCAATGCCTGAAGAACCACCTCTGCTTTTCCAGAAACATTCTATGGGAAGTTGTGTTGGTGAAATATTTCTGAATAGGACACTTTCTATGGGTAACTATAGGAGTTTATGGGAATTACCTGGACTTTGGAGCTCATTTCAACAACTGTATTTTATCCAAACATACTGAACTTCAAAGTATATTCCCATAAGTTCACATTAATTCCCATAAAAAGTTACCAACTTTGCAAATTCCTTAAGTTCTGCAACCCAAATCCAAAACTGTTGTCCCTGTCCTCCAATTTATGATTTTCTTGTAACTTCCTTTGCACTTCTGTAATTTCTCAGAAGCTGTAAAGCTGGTAGTGCTACCAAGTCATGTTTATTTGTGTAGCACATTTCAGCAAAAAATAAACATTACATTTTGTCAGACACTATCATCAAAATCATCAAGCAAATATACATCAAATATATTAATCAATGTTCTACTTACTACTAATCAAAGGCAGCTTTAAACAGGTGGGTTTTTAGCCCTTATTTGAAGAAACTTAGTGTTTCAGCTATTTTGCAGTTTTCTGGAAGTTTGTTCCAGATTTGTGGTGCACAGAAGCTGAATGCTGCTTCTCCATGTTTGGTTCTAGTTCTGGGGACGCAGAGCAAACCAGAACCAAAAGACCCGAGTGGTCTGGAAGGTTGATACAACAACAAAAGGTCTTTAATGTATTTTGGTGCTAAGCTGTTCAGTGATTTATAAACTGAACTTATTATAATTATTTTAAAGTCTATTCTCTGAGCTACAGGGAGCCAGTGTAAGGTCTTTAGAACTGGGGTGATGTGCTCTATTTTCCTGGTCTTAGTGAGAATGCGAACAGCAGCATTCTGGATCAGCTGTACCTGTCTGATTGATTTTTTTAGGCAGACCTGTTAAGACACTGTTGCAGTAATCAATGCGACTAAAGATAAACGCATGGATGAGCTTCTCTAGATCTTGTTGAGACATTAGTCCTTTAATCCTGGAAATGTTCTTCAGGTGATAGAAGACTGACTTTGTAACTGTCTTTATGTGTTTCTGAAGGTTCAGGTCTGAGTCCATCACTATATCCAGATCTTGGGTCTGATCACTAGTTTCTAGCTGTAATAACTGAAGCTGCGCGCTGACTCTCAATCGTTCCTCTTTAGGTCCAAAGATAATAACTTCAGTTTTGTTTATAGTCTGCTCAAGATAGTTATGGCACATCCACGCATTGATTTGGTCTAAGCATCTGTTCAGTGCTTGGATGAGTTCGGAGTCACCTGGTGACATCATAATGTAGAGCTGTGAATCGTTGGCGTAGTTATGTTAACTAATCTTATTATTTGTTATAACCTGAGTTAGTGGGAGCATATAGATATTAAATAGGAGGGGTCTTAGGGTGAACCTTGGGGTACCCCACATGTGACTTCTATCAAAATTTAATGTCCCAAGGTATATTTATATTTACATACAAATGTTACCATAAAAAATCAACATATTTTTCATATCTTTTATCAGTAGAGTGTCACCCAGGTATGTTGCAAACTGAATGTTCAGATAAAAATCCACCTTCAGATCATCTTTATCCAGACATCCTGTATAAATCTGCTGTATTTGTCAGACTGCCATCAACAAATTTAGCTTGTGTCTTCTCTCTGTTTTCACCAGCGCCATCCAGGCGCCTGTGTTTGATCCTAATGTTTCCTTACAGCATGTAACCACTCACGCTCTGCAGGGAAATTACATTCACACAACTTCAAACTGCATCTCTCCAACTTCTGACAGCAGGAAAATTGGATTCTGTGAAGTGTGTGTGTGTGTGTGTACTTACTTGTATATACTCCATATAGAGGACCAGTTTCACAATATTTACTAACAAAAGGAGGTCATCTGTGGAAAGTGAGGACCTTTTCCCGCTCCTCACTTTTTTGTAGTTCTATTGTGCTCTAATTATTAGATTTAGAGTTATGGTGTGAATTAAATTTTGGTTCAGGTTAGGCTGAGGAATAGACTAGTAATGGTTAGGCATAAATGCAGTCAATAGAAGTCAGTTCGAAGTCCTCAGTTTGTATGGAAGTACAAGGATATGTGTGTGTGTGTGTGTGTGTGTGTGTGTGTGTGTGTGTGTGTGTGTGTGTGTGTGTGGGCGAAAGAGACAGAGAAGGACAAGAGTTTGTGTTTTCCTGTGACAGAGCATGAGAAGCTCCAGCAAATGATCAGATCTTTCCCTCATACCACAGCTGAACTCATTCCTTCTTTCTCCCAGAGAGGCGAGAAAGGTCTGCACTATTCTCATCTGAAAGAAAATTAACCAATCAGTGAAAGCGGTGGAATGTGACTGAATCGATGGTGAGGCTGAAAGACTCTGCTTTGCTATAAGACAACTCATCCTTCTTCCTCTCTCTCTCATTTACACAATCACACAAGTTCCTCTGTGACTGTTATTGTGAGGAATGAGAGAATGCATTTTCTTATCCCTCTAATTAGAACACAAGTATAATTCTACTTTTAGTCTTAAATCCTCCAGATGATGCATCTGAAGTGTTGTCAGAAAATGGCCTCTCTTATTTAGGGAAAGATATTGCAGTTTAATGTTAAAGGTAGAGCACATTTTTAACACAAGAGACAAAAATATAAACATACAGTTTCATAACCCTGTGACATTTTTCAAATTTGAAAGTATTTTATTGGGATTTTATGTGGTTAACACAAAGCAGTGCATAATTGTGATATGGAAGGAAACTGATACATTATATGTAAAATTCCATACAAGCAAAAACCTGGGGAGAGCAGGGCAATCCTTAAGAGAAACCTGTTAAGAGGCTGCAAAAGACAGGGATCCTACATGTTTTAACGTGAGAATTCCTGGTTTTCCAGACTCAACTTTACATAATTCCCTGTCCTTTATGATAATTTCAAAATACAAACCACTAAAGTTCACTATGTACTTATGGCAGAGATTTCTACAGTGGGCAGGCCTTAAATTTGGGATCTGGAAAAACCAGAAGCAGGAAGGGAAGAAGGAAGATGTGACAAGAAAAAAAATGAAGATTTGTCACAAGTGGAGGAGAAATTTAGAAAGAAATTTAGAAAGGAAGGAAGGACCAAATTTACTAAGGAGTAAAGTCTGGTAATACAAAAATTTTCCATACGAACATTTTTTTCATACTTTGAAACCTAGAAAAATGCAAAGTCAAATTCCACACTTTTCCAGAGTACATAGGAACCCTAAAAAGACTTGAAGAGGTTCTTCAAGTCTGTTTAGGGGTTGGGTTCTTCTTTCAGGACAACAACCCTAAATACACAGAGAAAACATAACAGAGCTACAGTGGAATGGTTTTCATCACGCACGGTCATGTTTCAGAATGGCCTAGTTGAAGTCGAGACATAAATCTAACTGAGAACCTCTGGCAAGACTTAAAAATTGTTCACAGATAGTCTCCATCCAATCTGAGTGAACTTAGGCCATTATTAGTCTCTGGATGTACAAAGCTAATTGATACACACCACAGTTTTCATTTGGAAAGAAATTTTTGAAAACCAAAATACTTAAAATACATAAACGTTATCAATGTGTCCAGTTGTAACATGACAACAACGTGGAAAGGCTCAAAGGGTCGAAATACTTTGTCAGGGCAATGTGCATAATAATAATAATAATAATAATAATAATAATAATAATAATAATAATAATAATAATTTAACATTTATTTGGGACCAAAACTTTCATTCTCTGGTTCTCCCTCTGTAATATGTCAGTAATATGGAGTGGCCCAAATCCTCACTAATAGAGCAGAGGCTAGCACTGCCCTGCAGGCACAGACATCAGCACACAGTCTGGCTTTCTGACTGTTACATTTTAACAGATGAGACCAACAGCGAATACATTAGCCACTTCCATTCAAACAAGTGGGGTCAGATGGGAGTCAATGTGCCACAATTAGCCCACAGAGACCAAACCATACACATCTTCTAAAAATAGGAACCATATTTGCAACTATTAATAAAGTTTGCAGAAAGCAAGTCATGGCCCACAGTGGCAGAATGCCACAGAAGAATGAGATGAAGCAAGAAGGTAACAAAATGTTCACAGCAGAATCATTAGGACAAGATCCAAGTAGCAATAAAAACAACAGCAGTTTGATCAAATGAATCACAGGTTGATGAGCTGCTGTTTCTTTCATGTCATTAAACCTGAAAATAATAATAATATGAAATTTATTCTTAGATCTTAGAGTAAAATTTGACTGTAGCAAGTTTAAAGCTAATGGTATCGATTCCTGAACAAGCTGAAAAACAGACTGAAAAACTAGATCAGTGGCCACAAAGGAGGTTTTCAAAACACAAACGATTACCTTTGCCCCGAGACTCAGTGATAGGATGGTGTCCTCAAAGGCTGAGTGAGTGTCAACGTGGGGGGGAATACCTGAAAAGAACACGAATACAAAAGACTTGAGAAGTGAAATGAACCCAGACAATTTCAAGGAAATCTGATGCATGAAAAGTCAAATCTTGTAGATGTTTCATAACACATCTAACATTTCAGGCTAACGAAAGACAATTTTTAAACCTTTGAGTAACGCATTAACAAAGAGTTGAGGATCCAAGGATGCCAAGCTCTGTTGGCGTTTTTTTAATAGATTCTGCTGCCACCTAGTGGTGAATAAAAATAAATTATTTCTATGCTAATTTGATGGAATTAATACAGTAACATAAATACAGTTATGTGAGAAAAAAACCTAGGACACCCTGCAACAACCTGCGTGTTTCTCTAACATATTTACATAAATGGATATTTAAGATCAATTCTAATAATACTGAAAATTCAAACAATATGTATAACAAAACTGAAGCACTTCAAAGACTTTTTTTTTTGCAAATTGTTATTTAAAAATGCAGTTTTTGGTAATAAATAAATTAGAAGACCTCATGATTTACTCCCACTCACAACACGTTAAATTACACATAGGCTTATGAGATCAGGAGGACGTGATTAGATCATCATTACTCGGCATTTTGAAGGAGGTTAGCACTCCCTGGACCGCAGACATTTAGTTTGGAGCTCCTGATTGTTGAGGTGAGAGTAAACAACGTGTTGAGACCAAAAGAGCCGTCTGAGGCCTTCAGAAAGAAGACTATAGCAGCCTATGATTCCAGTAAGAGATTTAAAGAGATCACAATCAATTTAAAATCAGCCACTCCAATGTCTGAAAAACAGTGTACAAGTAGAGGACATTCTAAGCAACTGCCAACAAGGTTAGGTCTGGCTGAGTCTAAAACTGAACTATTTGGAACCAAATACAGCCTTTCAGGAAGATAACCTCATACCAGCTGTGAAGCATGGAGTTCAAAGTTTCATGGTTTGGGGAAGCGTTGCTGCAGCAGGACCTGACCAGCTCATCATCATTAAATTCCCATGAATTCTACCGAGTATCAGAGGGTGCTTGAGGATAGTGTGATACCATCTTTAAAAAAAATTAAAGCAAAAACATAACTGAACCCTGAAACACGAAGATGACTCCAAGCATATCAGTTCTAAGTGCTTTAGAAGAAGGCAACTGGACTTCTTCTCTAATTTCTTTAAGTCGTTTCACCTCTCATCCAAAAGGATTCCTACTGAAACACTTAGGACTGTCATGTCCTGGATGACTGAAAATCTAGACCAGAGCAGTGACTCCACCAAGGACAGGCTGAGAATTAAGAAATGGAAAGTCCTGACTCGGTTTACAATGACCAGAGACAAAATTGCAAAACTCCAGGATGAAGCGTTTAAGATAAATTTCAGCTTAGGAGCTTTGAAGATTTCGCTGTAGTTTAGATGATGCCCTCCTTTCCTTCTATAAAACGGTGAAAGATTCAGGAGGGAATCTGAGCTTCATACAAAAGTAAATTGTATCAAATGTGGGATACGTGGAGATCATGTGAATTCACTATCAAACAACTAAAAAGACAGGATAAAATGTTGCAAAACAACGTTGTTGCAGGCTGTGTGTTGTAAAGCACATAAAACATATTCTTTATTTTTAGTTGTAAAGATCTGCTCACTGTGTCTTTATCTTTTTTTTCATTTTTGTTATTTGTTTTGGAGAATCAGACAGACCTTCTGTGAATCAAAACAACTTCCTTAAAAAAATGGCAAAAAATAGCACTTATGAGACATGATATATATAATACTTAAATAAATACGTAATCAAGTCTTGTAAGCTCTTATGTGCTGTTTATGCAACCCAAGTTGTTGCCACTGACTGGAAACGAACTGGAGACTGAACACACTCACCCTGCCCGGTCTCATACTGGTTAACAGTCAGCTGGTCTGGCAGGACGCTAATGTAGCCGTCCTGCAAACATCGCTGCAAAACAGGCAGACACTCCTCAGGAAGACCTGGACAGATAAACAGTTTACAATAAGTCATTCTCTGGTTCCTGCTCATAGCTGTAATTATAAGAATCACGTTTAAAAAAAAAAAAAAAAAAAAAAAAAAAAGACTTCTTATCAACTTCTTGAAATATGGAAGACAGAAAGCAGCAAAGGCGAAGCGACCAGAAACCATACAAAACATGATAATCGAGTTATATGAAGACATTAAATACTTATGTTCAGATCTGTTAAAACTCAGACACTTAAAACGCTGATAGTATGAAGAATTATATGCAGGTAAAATGATTACCTGCAGGTAATGGTTTGTCCTTGTCCACATTGTTGTTGTCGTAGCGAAATTCAAAGCCATAATGCTTCACTTTCCTGTGCTTCAAAGGTTTCTGAGCTAAAAAAAAAAAAAAAAAATGCATGAAAATATAAGATTATAACAGATAAGTGTTTGACCCTTTGCCAGAATCTGAACAAACTTTACAGGAGTTATATATCGCTAATTAACACTAAATGCTCAATAAAATAAGTGTGCTGTGTGTATTTATTTATTACTTGCAACACTGATTTTGGTCTGTTTTAAAAAAGTAAAGGTTTGTGAAAGAGCAATATACTTCATTACCTTCATTGGACGCTGACCAGTCGACAGCTGCGAGGAGCAGAGCTTCTTCTTCTGGAGACACAAAATCCTCCACCAAGGCTAATCCTTCAGGAAAGTGGACCAGTGCTTCCTCTTTAGGTTGTACTGCAAACAAATATTAGTAACACACGCAGTGAAGTTATAGACACCAGCTGAAAATCAGGTTGCCTAATGGAGGCGATTTCCAGTGGCACTTTATCTACAGTGCCTTGCAAAAGTCTTGAGTCATCACTCATTTCTTTACATTTTGCTTCCGAGAAGTCACACTTTCTTAAAACAAAGCAGTTTCTTCAGACTTATTAGAGTCCGTTGGACTTTAGATTTTCTATACTCAGTGTGAAATTAAAAATTAGGAAATCTGAAAAGCAAATGGCAGGGCTAAAAAAAACTTTCTGTGGCAGATAAACAAAATCTGAAACTCATGTTTTTAAGGACTTGTACAACAGCCCAGCACAGACCTGAGAAATGCATCATCCTTCAGACGATCATCTATTGAATGGCAACACTTTCTGGCATGGGTGGGTGGGGTATTATGTAAAATCGACTTCTTTGAGCTTTATATCATGTTATAATGTGATTCTCCCATCAAAAAAAATAACCGGAGTGTTACTTTGATTCTTTTGTGCATGCTTGAGAAATCCTTACATCTCCTGTGGCAACCATTCAGGGGGAGCCTAAACACTTGCTCATACAAAGTGCTGCCTATTTACACAAAGCTTCTCCTTGAGCTGCGGTCTCCAGCTGAGCTTCCGCCTCACAGAGGTCCCAACACCTCCCCACTCAGCTCCTCTAGACTAGCGCCAGTTGCAATTAGCAAGCACCTGGTGGAACTGCGTGTCTGCTGAGCTTATCATAGGAACTACTTCTCAGTCCAATGCTCCTAATAACGTTGTAAACAGCTTAATGGAGAAATGCTGTTGTGATGATGTGCTGAAGGCGAAGTGTAAGAAAGAACAGGAGTTTCTTAAAGAGAGAGAGGCTCAATTTCAAGGTGTCAAATTCCAAAGTCAAATTCCTTTGTTATTTTTGATATATACTGCATTTTTATAACAACTGAGGATAACATAATTACTTGACTGTGCTATAAAATGGCACTATATGCCTGAAAAATACATAATACCACCCCTTTAAGTGTAGGATTGGCTCCTCAGAAGCTAAACAGAAGGAAACAAAGGATGACTTAAGACTTTTGCACAGTATTGTATGTCTGAGCTATATGTAGCTTTAAGTGTGATACCATTCTAAAGCATGTACCTGAGTCAACATAACTGAGATAGAGAGTAACGCTGTTCTGCTCAGACTGCAGCTTCTGCCCATTAAGCTGAGCGTGAGCTTTCCGAGCACCATCTTCAGATCTGGAAGAGCCAAAGACAATAAAATCAGTGAAACCAACAAAACATTGGGGTCAAAGAGTTATTTAAATCAGGCAGGATTGGACAGTACTGATCAACCACAAGCAAATCAAACACAACTCAGTGGCAGAAGAAAAAAAAAGAAAGAGTTAAGAGTTGCAGGTTACAACAGGATATAACAAATAATTTGTAAAAGAAGTTATCATTTGGAAATAACATCCCAAGAGATGCTTTACTGTTGCCATTTTTTGGATAGTCTCAGTATTTAGGATTTTGTTGCTGGTTTTTCTCCAGTTTTGTGTTTTTAACTGTTCATGGAACTCCTAACTAGAACAGGTTGTAATATAAACCAGACTCTTGCAGCTGTACCTGTATGTGACAAAGGCGTAGGGCTTTTGAGGAGGCATAAGCAGACTTTCCACATCTCCAAACTGTTTCAGGGTGGCAGAGAGATCCTCGCGACTGACACCGTTCCCCAGGCCTCCGTTAGCCACCACCAAACTCTGCAGGCATGACAGAAGAAAAGGATCAGTAAGTCTACAGCTGTCAAGTCAGCTGAATATTTCACAACAGAACAAACAATTGTACAAGCTTGCTCCAAGTTGATGAGGCTTTCATTGAAGAGTGTTTTATTTGAAGGTTATCAAAAGTTAAAGTAGCCTAACAAAAACTGCCTCGAATCCCAAAAATGTACCGCATAGAGAATATTAATCATGTGTTTCATATTGGTGTTTAAGTCACTGATTTGTCCTATATTTTACAGGTCGTTTGTGCTATGTCAGAGCTTTCAATACAGGAAAAAAAAAAATTCTGCCTTAGCAAACAATAAAGTTTTATCTTATCTAAATGTTATTATGGAAGTAAATAGAACTGATGTCCAGTTAACACAGAGGCCCACTGGATCTTAAACGACCAGAATGGCAAAGACCAAAGCAAGGCCCTAATATCACCTGATCCTACAAATATACAATTGCTGACTTTTTATCTTATAGGGAAAAAAAAATAGAAAAGTTCTTTGTTCAGATTTAATAGAACAGGTTTCTCATGGGTAGAAGACTGTAAACACTAAAGCAGTAATGTAACTGAACGCATTTTCTGGTCGGGTTTGTGTTATGATTTAAAGCAGTGTCAAAGGCAAAAATGTCCAGAAAGTTAAAACGGGACTTCCCACTTTTACACCTGACGTTTATGGCTAAATATAGGCATTAACAGAATTCAAAAGCCTTTTCTTTAAATTACTTTTACAGATTCGGACGCTTGAAACGTGCTGATTTACGCTAATCGTTCTTCGTGTTAAAGTACTTTCTGTTTTGTTTTGTTTTTTGTTTGTTTGTTTTTTTTTTGTTCACCTTGGTAGGCTGCGGTGCTGTACAGATGCCTTCATGCTTCAGTAAAGTGTGACTAGCCTTCAGCTGTTTTCTCAGCACTTTCTTGTCTTCTTTGCTCCTTCTGTCGGCTGCTTTCACGTTGTTTACCACTTTACAGTCCATGATTCGTCCATCCTATCTGTCCGGGTGAAACAAGCACCAGCAAACTAAGGTTCCCCCGGTGACAAGCGAGCTGAGATGGACAGTACCAAAACTAAGTAATTTGTGATGGTCCACTTTCAATACTGTATTTCAAATAAAATCAGGGAATTTAATTTCAAAATTTTCCACAGTATTTACCCTTGTAACAAAAAACTTTCCATGTTTGAGGACTTGGATGAAAATTGCACCTTTATTGGAGCTGAGTCACAGACTAATACTTTCTCAATTCTTTCTTCTGTTTTTTTCGGGTACATGGAGAAATTTCTCAATGAAAAAAACTAAACATTATCATAATAAAAAAAAAAAAAAAGTTGTTGACTTCTAATCATATGTAAATACATTAATTAAAGGTAGCTACAAATAAGGAGGCACAGTTCACATTCCTGCATCCCCAGAGTTTACTTTTGATTGACCCTGAATGACAATAACCATAATGTGCCTTTGTTATTAAATAACTATAGTGCAAAATTTTTCTTCTAGAATGCTGTTTGTGTTGATGTCAGTTTCTTTTCCATTTGTGTTTGTAACAAAGAAGAAAATAAAGTTGAAAAAACCCTCCAAAAAACAAAGCAATTTGTTTAAACATTTTCTGGTCAAAAGCAGCTCAAACAACACAATTTAACAATATTGACAGAAAACAATTATTCAGTAATTACAAGCACATGAGGAATACACAGGAGTCACACCAATAAATGTTGTGGAATAAGTGAGACCATTTATAAGTTATTAATATGTTCTTACAGAGTTAGATCTATGCAATTGGAGGAAATAAATCGACAAAGAAAAAATATTTACTAAACTTCTGAAGACTGATGGGCCTTATTGGGACCAAAGTCTAATCCTAATGTGGTGGAACCCCTTGTTTAGGGTCAGGGGTTAGGTTTAGAGGTTTGATGTGAATTAGGTTTTGGTGAAGGTTAGGGTTAGGACTAATACTGGTCAGAGTTAGGGAAAATGTCTGAGTTAGGCATAAATGTAGTTACTAAAATGAATGGAAGTCAATACAAAGTCCTAAAATTGGTAGAAATACAAACTTTTGTGTGTGTGTGTGTGTGTGTGTGTGTGTGTGTGTGTGTGTGTGTGTGTGTGTGTGTGTGTGTGTGTGTGTTATTTAAGTAAATCCTCTGTATTTATCATGAGTTAATTTGAGTTTGTGTTTCTTTTCTTAGTTCTGATGGCATTTTTTGAGGCATGTAAAGACATGTTGTCCACAATAAATGTCTGTTACTCAAGAATGATGTTGAGCCTTGTTTGATCTCGAGAGGAATGGCACAAAGTAGAACTAAAATGCAGAGACATGTACATGTTGGTGCACTTCATTTAGTCCTGATGTGTTTTACCCTTGAGACAGAAACACCCAACGGCTATTTAGAGATACTGTATCTGTATTTTTAGATAAGAAAGATTCTGATTAAACACAGCCAGAACCAAAGCAGGATTAATCCTACAATGAAAGACGGTGGTGTTAGCATCATGGTGTGCAATGAAAATGCTATGAATTTAAGGAAGGATAAATAGTTCAAAGATCACAACATATTTCTTTTAAACCCTCAAACTGATTGAATGTTCTGAATTTCGGTCAAGATCTTAGACCAGCAAATTCACTGATAGAAGTTGAATAACTCTTAGGATCATGGGACACTATTCCTGAGCTGTAGTGGTTAATGGGGAGAAGGCAGGGTACCCACCAGGCATGAGGGAACATGCAAACTCCACACTGAAATGTCAAAGCCAAGATTTGAATCCAGAACTTTCTGATGTGAAGAACTACTGTGCTGCCAATGTTCAAACACTGGAAGGAAACTAGTTGATTAGTTATAAGGTTTAGGAATGTTAAAAATTTCACTTCTCTCTTCACAAATACACAAGCTAACAGCTTTTTTTTTTTTTTTTTTAGATGTAAGGATTCGCAAGAGAGACAAATCAACTCAGACCCTAACCTCCTCAACAAGAGTAATAACTGTGTTCACTTTGTGCATGAAAAAGAATTCTAACATGAGTCTTTCACATGTGGACATTTGTCCATCTTTGAGTCCAAACACATTTATAGATTGGGGGTTAGTTGTGTAAGCAAGCCTTCACCTGTCCAGAGCCATCTCATGTGCCAGGCAGTGAGAGCACTTGGTTGTTGAAACAGCTCACTCTGTTTAGTTTGCAAAACAACAGCTGATATGAGGGGAGATCACCCTAATTCCCTCTCGAACATGAAAACAATACTCTGCATATTTTTTCCTAAGCAGGCTAATAAAATCCTCTTTCATTTGTCTCCATTTGTTGACATTGCTTATCACTACAGGAATTAACCAGGTGCACAATCAGTATCCTCCAGTACAAAGCTTTTTAATGTATTTCATTTTGAATTTTTCTTTGCAAAGTTTGACAAAAAGTTCTCATTTTGAAAATGTTGAATAAATGTATGACAATCTATTTTGTCCATTCCCTGTGGATTCACATCAAAGCAAGCTGATTCCAATGGTTGCTTTGCAGCACTCAAGGGCAGCTTCACCTAAAGTTCCCGCCAACCTCTGAAAAAGCTGTGTAACAGGGAGAAGTAGAGTGGAGTCTCTTGCACAAGCTGATGCATGTCATTACCTTCTAGAATTTGAGGTCAGCAGCCAAACAGACATCTTTGTATTCTGACTTTGCCTGGAGGACAAATATGGACAGACAAAGAAACCAGACACTCCCTTTTAAAATAGTGAGCATGATTTGCCTCTCTTCAATGACTGAAGACATCAATATAAAGATCTGAGTCATAAAAACAAATGAAAAGTTAAAACAAGTTGGTGGAGAAAGGAAGTATAAGAAGTCATGTTGTGATTCGTGGGACTTTTGGATTAGTAAGTAACTTTTTGGGATTTCTGTCTGACTTCAGTTCATTCTCAGTTTTTAGTGTTCACTCTTGTTCTGTTCAGTTATTGCTATTCCAGTGTTTCTGTTATGTTTGATGCTTAGCCTTTGTTTTTGAGGTTTATATTTAGAAAATCTTCTGTACATCGTTTACTTAGGTTCTCTGCTTCTTATTTATTCAGTTATCTGCTAAAAGCTCATCGGTTTTTCTCTAGCTCTTGCCTTATCCCCAAAGCTGTTTCCTTTTTAATCAATCACATACTTTGTGGTCAGTAATCACCACTTAGCTCTTATAGCATCTGTTCCTCTTAGTTCCTTTCCAGATCCACCAGTTAGTTCCTGTCCATGATGTTCTGAGTCCTCTCTGCTTATGTTATTAGTAACAGACTTCATTTGTTTGTCTCCTCTTTCTTTAAATCACCATCTGAACATGATCTTGCCCACCTCCTGTTGGGTATTGGGTTTTCCACAACCAAGAAAGACCTAACCAGTTTAAACCACAGTGAGTTCCTCTTCTTGGATGTCTGCACTAATCATGTTGCCAAGACAAAAATGCGAAGACTGATTTTGTAGTGTTATCTGAATATCTAGCAGGATATTTGTCGAACCAAAAGGTGGTGATAATACAAAATGAACAGATACATCCACACACCAAATGAGCTGATTTTCTGTGTGGCTCTATTTGACCTCCATGATTTGTAATTGTGTTATCAGATACCCTGCTGCAGCTACAGACTGATCAGAGCCAGGAAATAAGTGGAATCATTTGGCATGGGATGGTGCTTCACAAAGTGAACCCAACTGCCTGATCAGGGTTTGTAGAGAATTGTTTTTAGAGATCCAAGTCCAGGGGATTTTTAATTTCTACCTCTAGCAGAGGATTTCCATAGCACCAAGTGCAGCTGGACATATTGTGTTGACCTAGTAGTTTCATAAAGCAAAGTAGTAGGACTTATAAGAGTGGCATGAAATGAGGTAGCTGCCTCATTGTACTGCCAATGGGACTCTTAAAGTGGTGGGAGCAATGTCTTGCCAGTGCTTATATTATTAGTAACAGACTTCATTTGTTTGTCTCCTCTTTCTTTAAATCACCATCTGAACATGATCTTGCCCACCTCCTGTTGGGTTTGGGTTTTCCACAACCAAGAAAGACCTAATCAGTTTAAACCACAGTGAGTTCCTCTTCTTGGATGTCTGCATTAATCATGTTGCCAAGACAAAAATATGAAGACTGATTTTGTAGTGTTATCTGAATATCTAGCAGGATATTTGTCGAACCAAAAGGTGGTGATAATACAAAATGAACAGATACATCCACACACAAAATGAGCTGATTTTCTGTGTGGCTCTATTTGACCTCCATGATTTGTAATTGTGTTATCAGATACCCTGCTGGAGCTATAGACTGATCAGAGCCAGGAAATAAGTGGAATCATTTGGCATGGGATGGTGCTTCACAAAGTGAACCCAACTGCCTGATCAGGGTTTGTAGAGAATTGTTTTTAGAGATCCAAGTCCAGGGGATTTTTAATTTCTACCTCTAGCAGAGGATTTCCATAGCACCAAGTGCAGCTGGACATATTGTGTTGACCTAGTAGTTTCATAAAGCAAAGTAGTAGGACTTATAAGAGTGGCATGAAATGAGGTAGCTGCCTCATTGTACTGCCAATGGGACTCTTAAGGTGGTGAGAGCAATGTCTTGCCAGTGCTGCTTACATTTTTGATAGAGTTCTGGTGATTTCAGTTGAGGATATACTTCCATAAATGAGCTGCTACCACCAGACACCCCCAAGAGGAGGACTGCAAGAGCTGCAAATAAGATAGTGAACACAGACACACCTCCTAGATCCTAACAGTTGGACTGTCTTGGTTAATGTACCTATGCATGCTGCATTGAGGTCAGAGCATGCTGGATTCTGTCAGCTGTGCTTTTTGCCATTGATATATGGACAAGCTGCCTGCTGGCCTAAAATAAAACTCAGAATTGGTTCTTTCTATTGTTGTCTGATATATATAGACAAAACATCGACCTAACCCATTAGTTTTTGCTCGATTGGTTAATAAATCAGAGTACTGTGGTTTCACAAACATAAAAACAGATACTTCTGATATACTAGGAATAAAGCCTGAAGTGAAAAAGATACTAATACAGACAATAGCACCAGATTTTGCTGCACAGTAGACAGTTATAGTGGAAGGAACATGCATAAACACACTCACTTTTAGTGTCCGGCAATGCATGGAATGGTGTCTTTGAGGCTTTGTTGACACTCTCCATCTCTCCACTAATTTATACAGTTACTCTGCCATCTCACGTCTGTCTTAAATATGCTCACAGCTGTCACAGTGGGTGCCCACTCCACTTTATTCAATCACCTTAGCACCGGATATCCATGACAATGGGAATCCCTGGGTCACATTCTGTAGTTATCAGTGTGGGGCTGGCAGAACAGCAGCAGGATAAAATTACATTTATTTTCATCTGTTAAATCCTCTGGGAATGACCTTGGTATTCTTTGATGGAAAAGATCAAGGCAGCTGAGCCAGCGCCTTGTCCTGGTGTGCCCCTTCTGCGAGCAGAAAATGGTGCCCGTTGAGTGTTAACACTCGTTCAGAGATAATGTGGTTGTTAGCAGCTGTCGAGTGTGAGATGAGCTGAGAGGTTTGCTGTTATAAACTGTCAGAACCCTTTTCTTAGCTCAAGTATAACAGAGGAGGCAATTTAAAGATGCAAAGGGAGGAAGCGACTTCTACTAATGAATTCCAATCAATCAGTTAATCAAAACTAAAATCTGCAGACAATGAGCATTGAAAAACAGCATCTGAACCATTTACCTGTGTTGGTTTTTTGTACAACTTACTTTAGCTCCCTGTCAACTGGGTGCCAAGGAGTTTGTTGGTCCAACTGTTTTTTCTCAGTTTTGCAATTGGTTGCTGGTTCAGATATTTTCTTTCACTTTCTTGATTTTCTAAATCAAATCAAAGTTGCCTCTTACTTTTTTTTTACATCTTACCAACTCATTCAGCAGTTTCAAAAGTAAAATGCTGTGAAGAAGCTTAATTGACAATTTAGGAGGAATTTAAATGCAATCATTTACATCCTTTTTATTTATTTTGACAAATTAATACCTTTACTCTAACCGCCCTTAATAAAATTCAGTGTTGAATGCACACCTCATTTTTCAGATTTTTTGTTGTAAAAAAAATGTAGAAAACCATGTATTGTTTTCTGCCATGTCACAGTTATAGACAATTTTCTTTTGCTGGTTTATTGTTTAAAATCCCCCAAAGATATATTTCCAATTGTGGTTGTAAATTTACTAACTGCAAAAATGTTTGTTGGACATGAATGCATCTGCAAGATGCTTTGTGTTTTATTTTGGAGTTGTTGGTTTGTTATTCTCCTCTCCTCAGAGTTTGGGTCTGACCTAGATACTGTTGCAGTTTCCAGTATTCATTAGACGATACAAGGATTGTGTTTGGAACAACTGCGACCCACCAAGTATCTACAGCAAGGCTGCAAAAATAACCCTCCTCTGTTGTGTATGGAAGGAAAGGGAGACTCTGTAAAGTTATAGATGGAAAATACTCCAGTGGACGATACGATACTGCGGAAAATAACAGCCTCTATTGGTCTTTTAGTTGGTGCGTGACATCAGTCTGTGTGTATGTGAGCCATGGGCGGTCCACTGAGAGTGGGCTACTTTAGGAACAGAACCTGTCTCCAGCTGAAGCAGAAAACTGGACAGCAGTGAGCTACAGAAACTACTGAGGTACAACAACAAAAGGGAGAAGCTTTCAACAAGCAGAGGACAAGGAGCTATATATCTGAAAGGACACAAAAAGACGCAGAACGATTTCTACAACTATACCAGGTAATAGTTAATCAGTTTAATAATTCCATTAACTCAGTATGTGAAAACCAAGGGCATCTCCTCAGTCTTTCTTTATGTAGCCAAAGGTGTCCCCCAAGAATCAGTTCTCAAGCCACTCTTATTAATTTTATATTTCAACAATATAGATCAAAAATATTTAACACTAATTTTCATTTTTATGTCAGCAATACTGTGATAGATTGCTTGGCATCCAGGATCTTCAACAATATTTAAAATTTTTCAGTGATCGTCATAAAATTTTAATCTATTCTTAAACTGCCAAAAAGTAAAACTTATGTTGTTCTTCAGCTCAAATTTGAAGTCTTCCACCACCCAGCATGTTTCACTTGAAGGAGTCTCTGAATGCAAATACCCACAAATCTTGATTGATGCTTCCCTGATCTTAATTTTAACGTGGCATGAATGTTCTATGAATTTGTTTGATTGGAGTGTTGCACATGTCTTGTTTTTTTCTGTTTTAATTATGTTGTATATGCATTAATGTACTAAAGTTTTGTGCTGGTTTTGTATTCCAGTGCTGCTTTCTGATGCAACTTCCTCTTGGCAAGTGTAACCATGTAAACAAGATTCTAAAATGCTTTCCTGGTTCAATAAAGTATCGATAAAAAAAATTGTTTCTCATCAGGATTAGTGTTTCAATGTGGTATCAAAAACATTTGATAATATTGTGGCTCTGCTGAGAGATGCTGGCTGCATATCTGAGAGCTACTGAGCCCCTTGACCTTTTTTTCCAAGACAGAAAACACTGATGCACACACACACACACACACACACACACACACACACACACACACACACACACACACACACACACACACACAGATTACGTCCTTATTTTTAAATGTCAGCTCAGAATATCTCCACCTCTCCTTTCTTCTAGATCTTGTAAGTGTTCAAAAAGAAGCTTCTTGCCTATCCTCGTCGCTCATCATGGATCGCTCGGCGCAGGAGCTGTTCCTCAACTTCATGATCGTCTTAATCACCGTGCTTCTGATGTGGCTACTGGTGAAAACTTACCAGGACTGAAGCATGGAGCCACGAGGGGGCAGGAAAGCAGGAGGCGGAGAGAATAAAGGGACAGATGGAGATAGAACAGCGTATAAAACTGTTGGAGATGGCTAGATTTTGTTTTAATGCAGTGTTTACATTTTTTGAGTCTTTTAATCTATGAAATCATAAGAAGACTGAATCACAGTTCCAGTCTTTATTTAGGGTCAAATATTCGGGTTATGTATTTGTTGCCTTTGATGCATTTAGTTTCTGATGTCATAAAAAAGTGGAGAAGCCTGAAAGAGAAGGGAGTGTGAACAAAATTGAAAACAGTGTCCAAGCAACACATGTCAAAGACTAGGCATATAATTTTAGGCACGCTAAGGTATTGTTGTCATCTCTTTTGTTTTGTTTTTTTGACATTATGTATGCTCACTTCTTGTCCTTAAACTTTTCCACTTGTGGGTTTTTGTTGCATTACACCAGTTAATTATGTATTCACTAAAGACGTTTTCTTCTGTTTGTCCCTTCTTAAACTGGATATTATTGTTTAAAAAAGTAGTGTGTTTTTTGTTTAATAGGTACAGATGGTTCATATAATACAGATAATGTACCAAAAGCACAAAAACCAAGGCATGCATAGTCACATGGAAGTGATGCAACAAAATAAAGGCCATGCTGTTTAATGTGAGCGTTGACATTACATTTTTTCCCATCAACAGTGTAAATGAACCATTTCACATCACTCTCCAACAGTCCAGAAAATGTTTTGTAGTAGAAATTATAAGGATAAGTTTTTACTATTGAGGACTCAACACATAAATATCTATTCATTACTTGTTAGACAATTTAAGCAGTTATTACATTTTTACATGCCATTTATCTTGCGTTTAGGCCTTTTGTGGTACAAGTTATGAACTGCTGCTAGAATATGAATCATCTAGGGCTGAGAAATGAACAAGTAAAAGCAGAAAAAAGCATCTTCTGTAGGAGAGCTGATAGTGTTATGCAATGCCTATAACTGGGTTCTCTAACTGTTTTCTTGATCATGAAAAATATTCTGTTACTAAAATAAAACTTTTAAAATAGCTTAACAGGGTTCCTCCACAGGAGGACACAAAGAACATCAGGTGCTTAAGAAATACAACTCTTATGATGACTTACATGTGATAAACAAAAGTAGTCATTTGGCTCAGATGTGATGAAGAAAAACACTGATTGTCCTTCTCTTTTGAGATGTTAGCCATCCACAATGTGCACATGTTTAAAAGCCATAAAGAATCCAATGCAGACATGCACATCCAGTAATATTTTCCTCCAGTAGTGTGTATGTGACGGTGACGTTGCCTGTTGGGTATCATTCTGCATCACCCCATGGGTCTCTGTATCGGTTGAAACTAATGATCTGACAGTGGAACTCAGTGAGCCCTCTGGGCATGGGTGTCACTTCCTCCCAATGACTCCTCCCACTGTAGTACACCTGCACAGGTAGCACCAAAACAGGTAAGTTGGAAAAAAAAGTCTTGCTTTCACAAATTTCTAATTTTATAATGTCAGAGAATGTCCAAGTTTTAATATCGTAAATTTAATCATGGAAAATTTCAATTATTTTTCTGCAAATGTACAACTTTTTGACATCAGACAATATCTAAAATATTTCTTGTAAAATATTTCTTGTAAATATATTAAATTAATCTAAAAAATTTCTGAGTTTTTTGGTAGTAATGGTCAATTTTTCCTACATTAGCCCCAAATACTCCAGTTTAATGTTTTGTTTCAGTTGCAAATGGACTCTGGGATCTTTAAGCACAGTATAGTCTAAGACAAATTTTTGAAAAAACATAAATTGTGAAAACTTTGTATGATCCCAGGCATGTTTTCCTTTTGATCAAAACTGCTTTAATTTCTAATAAGAATAATTCTGTTCACTCCTTGTCAAGTTAGTTTTAATTGCAAAGAATGGCCTGCTCTTTAACAAAAGTTCAAGGGTAGCAGCTCCTATAATTTTGGGGTTGAAATTTACCTGAACTTCATCTGTGATCTCATCCGGTGAATAGTCTCCACCCAGAATGTAGATTCTGTCCCTCATGCCTACAGCTCCAGCGTTGAACCCTGCACATTCAAACGAGCCCTCGCCCTTCCACACACTGGTTTCTGGGCAGAAACTGTAAACCTGAACAACCCCCCATCCAAAAATTTATACTTTAAGTTTATTATGTAGAGGCAGAGCAAGACTTTTAGCATCTGTGGGGCCAGAGGGGGGCCAAGGCTATCTCGGGGGAGAGGGGTGGGGGTGTCCATGGATGAGAATGACAATATATAAATAAATAATTACACATTTTCTTTTTCTCAACATCCCTCTCATTGTTTTTCTTCTTTCCCCATTTGGGTGGATTGCAACAATTTGTGCTGCATTGCACCAACTACTGTACAGGAATGACTCAGTGCCATTACAGGTCAATCATCTAAGGGGGACATCTGGCCCCCTTCTAGCTCCATCCCTGTTAATATGTAAACTATCTGGCACATGCATACAAAACACTAATAATGAGTGCAGTTATACAACACCGCTCACCTTATACGTTGACAGATCGCAGAGGTGAAGTGTATTGTTTATTGATACCGCCTTCACCAGTGTAGCATGGAAGAACTGCCCAAACTCTGCCACCAGGCGGCTCCACTGGTCCTGCTGGGCTTCATAGCAGAAGAAGCAGTCGAGCGAGGGATTAAAGGAGTCTGTGATCTCCACCTCAGACCCAAGCGTGTAAATAACAGTGCCACAAGCACTGGCCTCTGGGTAGAAGATGGCAGTGGGCAGAGGGCTGACAGAGGACCAGCTCTGAGTCAGAGGATTATAATACTCCACCTTCAATGCAAGATGAAAAAGGTACAGATGCTGTTCCCCCTTTACAATCTAAAAACTTAACAATAAATGGTTATGCTAATCATGGCAACTTTGTTATACCTCCAGCAGAGTCGGGGCCTGTCCTCTGGTTCCCTTGGTCCGTCCCCCGATGACATACACCCGGTCGAGGCAGGTCACGGCTGTATGCATGGTTCTGGGCTTCAGCATGGATGGTGCAGGCGTGCAGGTTAAGGTCACAGGGCAAAAACACCAAACCTCATCGATGGCATTGTGGTAGGGTTCGGCCACATGGAGGCGGATTGCTCGGCAGCAGTTCCCGCGGCAACCACCTGTGATAAACATCTTAGAGACAGCAGAAATATTGCTTTATATATATATATATATATATATATATATATATATATATATATATATATATATATATATATATATATATATATATATATATATATATATATATAAAATATGTTAAGAATGTTTTAAAAAGAATCAACAACATGCAGGATTTCGATCTAACCTGACTAATCCTAATTTTAAAAAAATCTTAATGTCACAAACCAAAACAAGCTCTACTCCCAAGAGTACCTTCTCAGCATAGGAGGTCAGGTAGGACCCAGGTGGATCTGGTATAAACGCTTCTCCCAGCTCTGTTTGCAGCTCTTTCCACTGGTCTGTTTCCAGGCAATAGCAGAAGGTGTGGCGGTTCTGTCCGTTCTCCTCTGTCTTATGAATGTAGATGTAGCTCTGAGTGGTTGCAGGCCTTGCATCAGTGAGCAGGCCATTGTACTGAGTCTGTCTGCTGCGGGCCTCTGATAGGAGTGCGAGACAGGAGTCGTCACTGCAGAGGAGTGGGTCTGAATCACACAAATTCTGGGAAGATAACACAAACAACATAAAATAATGATCAGACGAAAAGCTTTATAGCAGGCATCATACCAACTGAGTAGAACTGCCAAGAAGTGTTGACGTAGTTGTTAAGGTTCTCTAAAATAAAAAGGAAAGGAGGTTAAATATTTATTTATTTGTCTCATTTAGCCTTGGAAACTCTTTCTCATCCTTCATGAAAGAGACATATATTCAGCACAAGAATTTATAAGGATGCATTTTTTAAAATGGCAACATTATACCCTGACTAAAAATACTTTTTTTAAAGTAGGAAGGTATAAATGTGAACAGCAGAAGTTAAAAGCCTATGATACAGTTAAGTTATATTTTTTTCTTTAGATCTTTTTAAATTACCTGTCTTTATATTAAAATAATATATTTATAATTTTAAAAACAAAATTCAGTTTCATGACTTTGAATATAAAGTAGATTTCCTCCTGATAGTCAGAATTATAGATACAAGTTTATATGTATACATACACCCCAGTAATCTTTAAATAAAAGTCTCCCTGAACTATTTGTTGCCATCTACAAGCTTCAGGTATAATTCTGACTGGCAGAATTAGTATAGTTACTTTAAACTGGTTGGTTTCCAAGGATCTACTTATATTTTAGGAAAGCTTTGAGGGGGGCCTTATTATCACATTCCAGAAAGTTTTGATGTTTGTTTGGGATCACTGTCCTGTTGCAACACCCAGTTGTTTCTAGGTTTCAACCATCGAGCTGTTGATTTGAGGTAGTTAAGGAAATCAGTGATAGTCCTCCTCCTTTAATATTACACATACTATGTTATGCACCTGTACCACTGATGGCAAAGCAGTCCCACATCATGATGCTGCCACCACTGTGCTTGACGTTTTGTACAATGTTCTTAAGTTTGAGAGTTTCAGCTTTCTCATCCGGACATTTTTCTTATCTGTTTCCTATTTGATAATAACGTTTTCCCCCAGATGACATTTTGCTTATCCACTGGGGTAGCTGCAATGTTTAGTGAGTTAAATCCCAAATAAATATGACCCTCATGCCCATGGTGAATGTAAAGCAGCTTATTATTGGTAATCTGTTTGAGCTCTGAAAAAATTACACATCTAAGCTACCTAATAGACTTCTAGTTGAACATCTGAAGTGTTATTGTTGCAGATCACAACATATTAGTTGTGGTTAAAGCCTTCCCAAAACACATATCAATCTAGAAGACAACTTGAGGTAAATCCACTGTCTTTTTACCATCAGAGAAGCTGCAGGCAGGTGGTGTAGTCGGGTCAGAGACATCAGTTCTGAAAGCAGCTTCTGTCTCCCTGGGAGATCATGGTGAATCCATCTAAGAAGAGACATCACAACTGCCTCCTCGCTGGGAACGTTCAGCACATCTGACCTTAGGCAGGCCTTTAGGACATTTTCCTACATAGAGTAGCAGAAGCTTTACAAACTGTCAGAATAAGCAAAATTCAAATAATTGTGTCAAATGATTTTTTTTTTAGGATAAAATGAGAAAGAGGAGCCTTTTTCGTTAAAATATAATTGTACTGGTTATGAAAGTTGGTTTTAAATGTAAGAATTTTAACAGCTCTGCAAGTTTCAAATGTGGTAAATGATTGTTATAACACTACAACAAGAACTTCAGAGGATAGGTAGACTAAATTAGATGTTTACAACACAACGTACAAAGATAAGTGCTGATAAATTGACTTAAAAAAATAAGACTATACTCCAATTTGCAAAAGATATGGCTAAAGCTTTTCTGCGTGCATGCAGCACCCAAAGACAATCACCTGCATGTCCAAGAACTCCTGTGTTTTGGACAGGTCAAAAAAGTTCCCAACCACAAACTCATTGGCACTGTGAAGGAGAGAGGCTGAGCCATATCCTTCTGCCAGGGACATGAGGGTAAGACAGTTACAAAGATCCATCGTTCCTACAAGGAAGTCACTGCATGCTCTGGACAGGACAGGAACCTGAAGAGACAGCGACAGTTGAGATTCAGATATATTCATCCGACAGAACAACAACATAAAAGTTAGTCCAAGCAAGAATAAAATACAAAAGTGAGCAAACTCCAAAACCAACACAGGTTGTGCATGGTTATAAGGCAGACATTGGAATGAATTACCATGAATCTAAACATGATGTATGTAAGCTGAACATCCAATGACTGCAGTGTTACCTGTAGGAAAGAGGCAAGCTGGAACAGTATGTCAACGTTGCCATCAGTGATGAGAACCTCCCCAGAGTAGGCAAAATCCAGGAATGAACCCACAGCCTCGGTGCACTGATTAGCAAGTGTTACTGAGCCATCGCCACGCTCTCGCATGTCAACCTCAAACATGGCCCTAAACACAAAAGGAATGCATGCAGTCATGTTAGACTGATCAAAAGAAGGACATACATAGTACCTTGCAAAATATTTATGCTCAGTGTTCTTTGTCACATTTTGTTAGTGTACTCTATTGGTATTTTATAAGAAAGACGGACACAAAGAAGTGGAATGAAAATGATTTGGGTATCTGAAAGTTTACAAATAAAAATTTTGCAAAGTGAGTCATGATTTTGTTTTAACCCCTTTCACTTTGATAGCCCTAAATAAAATCCTGTTGAACAAATTGCCTTTAGAACTGTACCAACAGGAAAACAGAGTCTACCTGCACGTAATTTATTACAAATAGTAGGGATGCACCGATATGATAATTTGGGTCGATATCCAATATTAATGTTGCTGTTATAGCCAAGAACCAATATTTACAGAGTTTATATATATTTCCCTACCCTTTCGACAAGGTAAAAAACGACCACACAAACACCCCCAATCCTGCGCTGCATCACTATCACTGTCATATGACCAAACAAATACTACATGCCCCCTCCCCCCACCACCTGAAACACAAATGGTGACAATATGGAATTAAACATTGGTTGTTAATATTGGCTCAGTTTAACTTATCAAATTTATGCCAATGTGCTAAAAAATGACCAACATCGACCGATGCCAATGTTAATGCTGATATATCATGCATCACTACTAAATATTACTCCTCAACTTTATAAAGTTGTTCTTTGAAGGCCTCAGAGGTTTGTTAGTGAACAAAGAGCATCAAGAAGGTCAAGGAACACAGTAGAGGAGGCAGGGTTAATGCTGTAGATAAGTTTAAAGTAGGTTTTAGTAAAAGAAAAGGAAAGCTATTGTTGAAAGACAACCATAAAAAGTCCTGTGTAAAGTTTGATAAGCAGCAAGTGGGGAGATACAGAAAAGATGAACAAGACGTTGCTCAGAAGGCTAATATTGCACATCACCCTGAACTACAGCTGCACAATATATTGAATTACAAAAGCTAGCATAATATCGATGCCTGCAAAAATACAATCGTAAAGCACTGTAATGATCCAAAATTTGGTTGAATACTATATCCAGGTGCTACGTATTAAAAAGTCTGCGTTCCAATAACATTTGGAAGGACTTTTACTTTACCAACTTTCCACAACTGATGAGACATTTAGATGATAGAAAAGAAAGAGAGAAGGCAGAGAGGTTGGTTAATTGTAATTAATATTATTCTTGCAACATTCAACAATAATCTTGAAATGTAATGTTTTCCTAATATTGTGCAGGCATACCCTGAACAGATCTTGGAGCATCATGCATCATAGAGTATTTATAGCTTCAAAGTCCAGGATGATTTTCATGGATGGGAAAGCTGGACATAACTGATGGGAAGGTAGGTGGACCTAGGTGTGGCAAAACTTAATAATATATGCTTACAGCATCTAGCCTGACTGATTTTGATCAATTTTGGAAAAATTTAAAAATTAACAGAAAAAAAAAATCAAAATGCATCTAGTAAAAAGTTGCCCCACAATGTTTTGGCTCAGGGGACTGAATGCATATATGCAACTCATTTTTTCAGATTTTATTTCCAGTTCATAATCATGCATTATTTTATTGCTGGTCCATCTCACTTAAAATCCCAATAAAATACATTAGATAGATAGATAGATAGATAGATAGATAGATAGATAGATAGATAGATAGATAGATAGATAGATAGATAGATAGATAGATACCTGAAGAAATCACTACATGCTGCAAGAACACATCTGTGACAGGAGAATTCACGATCCTGGACTATGATGGTGAAATCAAACAGCAGACCTCGCTCCCTGAATGATCTGAGCACACCAAGGAGCTGCAGTCCCTGGGACTCAGCCACCCGCAGCTGCGTCCTCCGCTCTTGGGCCCCATTGCATTGTGGGGTATTCCCAAGTTTACTACCTGCAGGGCTGCTGCTATTGTGGTAGGAGGTCAAACTTGTACACACCTCCCGATGTTCATCCATATTGCCAAAATCTGAAATTATACAAAAACAAAATTAGGATTTTACAACTAATAAGAAAGTTTGAAACTATACTTAATAAATTTAAAAGTGTGTGTTTGAGGGCAAGAATAAACCATTTATATTTCATACTTGTTTAGCAGATTTAAAACATGTTAACCCTTTATATCTAATGTAATGAGATTCCAGCAAACTTAGTCGTTCTGAATAAAATTAAAAACATCACGTAAAAACACAGATTACATATTTGTAAAATATATCAGAAAAGAATACCTGTGAAAAATGCCGCAGGCTCAGTAATCTAAAGTAGGAGAAGCATCTCTTACAGTGTCAGCACCTCGGACAGTTCTCTTCTCGTGCCGCTCGAACTTCCGGAAATGCAAAATCACGCGATGATTCAAAAGACAATTTCTTTTTGTTTTTATGATCAAACGTGTCGTTGTCCAAGTTTCTGCAAGAAAGAGGGTTATTTTAAACATGTGAACGACTCTCTTCTGTCGGTCGGCCAGCTATAAACATTAAGACTACTGTGTTGCATTCGGTAAGATTAGACACCGCAAAGGCCGCTGGGAATTGTTGTTCTGTCTAATTAGCAGGTAGTGACGGTGACTGACAAAGCAAACCGTGTGTTTATAATTAAACTTGTCTAGATATCATTTAGATTTTCTCTTTAACCAACCTAAAGATTTCCCTTTTAATACCCATAAATAAAATCAACAAAGCCAGAAGAAGTCTCACTTGCAGTTTGCCACAAATTATAGGAAATTGAGCAAACGTGGAAAAAGCTGAATGTTCTGGCCCACAAAGCCAAACACAATGTAAGGAGGACAAATAACACTACACATCACTCTAAAAACCATCCTACCATGAAACATGGTGGTAACATCATGCTGTGGGCATACTTTACATCAGCAGGGATACTGAAGCTTAATCTCAGTTTTACCATCATCTGTGTAAATTTACATGGATGATGGGAAAATTGAGGGATCTGAAAACAGGGTAATACTGGAAGAAACTCTGTTAACGGGTACAAAAGGCAGAGGTTCACCTTTCTGTACGACCATAAACATACACTCAGGACTACAACAGAATGGGTTACATCAAAGCATGTCCATGTGTTAGAAAGGCCCAAGGTCCTTCTAACACAAGACATGAAAAATTATGTTCTCACACAGACGCCCTTTATCTAATCTGACTGTGTTTAAGCTATTTAGGGGGAAAAAACCCCCCAAAAACTACTGCTACTAATACTGTATTAGCAAAGTTGTTAGCCATAAAAGACCTCCAACTGTAATTCCAGTGAAAAGAGGGGCTGAATTTAAGTACATAACCCTGCTTATTTTTTTGTAAAACATTTTGAAAACCATATATCTGCATCCTTTCGCTTCACAATTATGTGGTATGTTGTGTTGGTTTGTCATATAAAATGCGTTATTTGTGACTGTACAAGAATGAATTGGGAAAGTGCTTGAAGAGTAGTTTATAAATACACATGAATGTGTTTGTGCTTAGATAGGATCCAGTATTTAAGCCATAAACTTAGGTGTCATGTGTGACGTTATAACAATAGTATAAATAAATTTACAACAATTATGAAAAAAATCAGTGCCATGCATTTAAAGAGATTTCACACAAAATAAAAGACAAAGGAAAATGGATCCTTCTTCAATGTGTGTTGATTTAACAAGGATCATGCTTTAGCTGAAAATATGATTTGCCAAAAAAGCATGTGTGTTCAACAATAACATTTGTGCAACAGTTTTTATGGCAATCACCTTTACTTTGTGTTACCTATTTTGTCTTTTAACCAGCGGTTTTTCAGATTTTGCTGGAATGTTTTACAACATGATTACATTACTACCAATGTGCTCATAATGAAAAACCAACCAATTCTCTGTCATTTGTCAAAAAAAAAAGAGAAAAGCATCAAAAATATATATATATATTTTAACAATCTAAACTCTTCAGTTGTTCCAACTTATGGGTTAAAAGCAATTAATTTATGTATTTATTTTAGCAGTTATAGAAAATAAGAAAAGTTTTTTTGTTTTGTTTATATACCTACTTAACAGCTTGAAAAATGTGGAAACCCAAAATTCTGATTCCAGCGTTGCTCTCGAATGCAACCTATTCCAGTTATCCGAGTTGCTTGCTAGCTTATTCTTTACCACTTGATGGCGCTGCCTCACTGGGGGCAAAAGTGTATGGAAAAGCGAATCTGAACTATTCGAAGCTAAACTTCCGATACTACTGCAGTTTCTTTTGACCACCTCATCTCATTGCTATTTATGACCGAATGACACACTTCTGGTATTAAGATAATAATACCTTTTCCGGTAACAAAATTGTATCCATACTTAAACAACAACAACAATAATAATAATAATTAATTATCATTATTAATAGTATTAGTATTGTAGTAGTAATAGTAATAGGATCATTCGTCCATTTTAAACCTATCAAATCTTGAAATTTAAAATATTTTGTAATTTTGTTTAGCACGAAATGTCGAAGCCTTTGTTCTACAGTATATATATATATATATATATATATATATATATATATATATATATATATATATATATATATATATATTGTTATAAAATATATTAATGTTATCTGCCTATTATTAGATACCATCCACTTTTTACATTATCTGTGGGTCGTGCCCCCTCCTCTCTCCGAGCATCCCTGCATCCCTCCCTCGCCCGCCTCTCTCCCTCCCGGCTGTGCATCCCCATCCCCCACACACAGTGGCCGTCTCTCCGGGTGAAAGCTGTCTTCCCAAGCGCTACTGGCCCGACAAAACGTTGCTGTAGCAGAGCCAGTCCGCAGCGATCCGAAGCTCAGCAGACCCACGGGGGAAAGAAAAACACACGGAGAGTTTTTTTTTTGCTGTTCCACCAAGTGGTTTTGGTAAGTTTAAGTGCACCGCTTATTGTAGACGGGAAGAATGTCTTATATGTCGACTTTTTAAGTTTTTTTCTTTCCTCCGTATCCCTTCAATTGTCCTCCGTAAGGAACTAGCGCTATGCTAGGCTAAACGGCTAGCTGAAATAGCGGGATCAAACACTTGGCGAATCGATTGGGGTTTTCACTTTGAGTTGTTCTTGGTCACGCTTTATGGTTGGGACCTCTGCCCCCTGTGCAGTCCGGTCTGGGCGACTGTTATCAGTTTCCATTGTCATTTTTTTAATATCCCCCCGGCTAGGTTGCTAATTAGCGTTTTGAGCAGATGGATGCAGCGGCTGGACTATCGCTGGTCTTTTCAGTCTAGCTTTTATGCTAAGCTAACGCTAGTATTAAATGACTCGCACAGTTTCCTGCGTGGACTACTTCGGAGTGGGTTGGATCGCCATTCCAGCGGTAGCTAATCTAGTGATAATTGGCAAGATGGCATCTCGGGGTTGTTATCCAGAAATCGGTGGATTTTTCAAAATGGTGTCTTAAGCTTGTTTGAGTGTGACCATTTTTGTCCAACCATTGCTGTTTGGGCTTCTCTTTGCTATTTCTGGTATGCAGCGCACTGCCAGCGCATGCCATGCTCCGATAAATAAACATGTAAACCACTGATGAGGTGGTAAACACAAATGTTTGCAAGCTACGCGGTGTCCCCCCCAGGCAACAGGCTTTGTTGCTTATAAATAGAAGCGTGTTTTGGAGTTTGATTCACTTCTTTCTAATATCTCTGCGGGCTCGGATCCGTCAGCTCATACGGTAAGCTACAGAGGTACATGACTGCAAACTGCTTTCTAGATGTTTTCACCAAAAATGTAGAAATCTGAGTTTTATGGATACAAATATATCAACATTTGTGCACTTTCTGTGACAAGGCCTGTTTAAAAAGAGACTTTTAAAATGTCAAGGAGTAGTTTTTAGCCGTGTGAGAATCTTCCAGTTTCCACTGGTTTATTGAGGCCTCTTAAGATGCCCTTGCATAGGTGTGTAAATAACACACCAGCTCACCTGTGATTTCTCATGTTTAAAAAGAAGCAGATATTTAGCAGTTTAGACAGATTAGAAAGCGGAATGTCAAATTTTTATTACGTTTTTGTAGACTTAATCATTTATAGCGTTATACTATACACTTTTACCATCAGTGCTAATTGTATAAAATTTATTGCCTTCGCCAGGCTGGTATGATTCTCTCCGTACAATATGTTGTAAGCTGTATGATGTGATTGTTGTAGCAGCTTTCCCCTCTCCAGAAAGATCTCCTCACAAGGGAGACAAATAAAGATTCTTGATAACACTGAATAAAATGTTGCATTTAAGCATAAATGTATACTAGAGTGACACTCTAAGAATTTTAAGACATCATAATTCAATATTTCAGTAATTATTGATTGCGATTAACCTACATTTCCCCCTGATTCCTCTGTGTTCTCTGTCATTACAATATCTCCACCACTCTCTCCAGACGGTCTGAGCTTGGTCACTGAAATCATTATCAGGTGTGAGCTTTAGGTACAGTGAAAGTCCATCCAGGTATCAAATATAATATTGGCAAGTAAAATTATAATGTATGGCACCTGAGATACTAACACCTACCAAGTGTTGCATCCAAACAGTCCTTTAGGGTTGTAATACTGCATACACCGATATCGTGGTTTAATATATTTTGGCGCTCTAATGTATACTATGATCTGTTTAAGAATAACAGATGTAGTAGTAGGAAAAAAGCAGGAATTTATCTGCTTTTGAGTTTGAGAATTTGTGTGAAATGAGCACTCAACGTCTGCTTTTTCATTTTCACTCAAAATGTCCTCATCATGAGCATCAGAAGTTAATTAATTCTCCTTGATAAACAAACAGTGTAGGGCTAATTCAATAGCTCTTGCTCAAAATTTCATCAGGTTCAAGTAAATTAAATGCAACAATATAGCCTCCTTCTTGGCACTCGACTTTGTTCCGTTTTTGGTGAGAGTAAGACGCAGTCAATAAAAAGGCTGAAATATGTGTTTAATGCTCGAAAGTGATGTAGTGGCTGATTTAATTTCGTCATCTCCCTAAGGTGACGCCTGCTTGCCACTCGAGAAAAGGGGTGAGTGGTACGTGCGTGCAGACTTGTTATTGAATGGTCGGTGGGCTGCACAATGGAGGCGTAAAAATGTCAGACTATTGAAAGATGAAGTCACTTCGGGTTTTTTTTGGCAGTCAGTGGCTCTCTTACCTACTTCATCACTTATTCTCTGTGTGCTTTGAACAACTTAGTGATTTACTCATTACTGGTGAGTAAACAGATGGCGCTTAACTAAATTGTGCTTCCCTCTGGTTCACCTTGTCCAACTCAGAGTCACTCAACCGGATCTTCCTTTATTTCAAAGCTGCCAGATGGAAGAGCCGATATTGTACTACATTTGGTTAATAACAGTATTGGCATATAGGAATCTTGATGTCACTGAAATAGTTTACTGTTGTGGTTTATTATTAAAATCGAACAGAAATATAAAGACAAATTATAAAACATGAACAAAGGAGTTAAGAAAATGTGATTGTTTTGCATTTTGGCTTCATAGTTTTTAGAGGACATACAGAGATGGTAAATGTTCTTGACTGGTTTTGAATGACATCCACCATTTTCCACACTAAAAACTGAAGAGACATCCAACTCCAAAAGACAATTTCTTTTGTGGTTTTTTTGAAACGCCCTTTCTTTTTGTGGAAGTCAGGTCTGGCTCTTCATAGCTTTGTGAACTGCAGCTCAAAACTTAGCATGGTTTAGAAAATAATTAACCACCTATTAGAGTTTATTGCTGCTGTTTACTTTTGAAAGATTTCTAAATAAATATGTCGATACTGCTCTCACTGGAAAAAAGGTGAGAGCAGTAAGTAAGGCAATGCACAAATTCTTATATCGAAAATATTTTTGCAAAGTATTTTGATCCGAAGGTAAATAAAACTTGTGACATCATAGATGTCTGTACAATAGGCTGTGACTTCTCATTTGAGCCACCAGCTTACTATAAGGGCATATGAATTTATACCAGAGGCTGTCATTAGTGATACTTAGCTACACTTGCTTATAATAGTGTATTTTTGATGTTCCCTGCTAAAACTCTCTTTGAAAGTTTAGCAGGCATAAATTACAATTTATTAGTGGACATGCACAGAGCAGGCTTTTCCTGGCCACTGCCAAATTCAATTACATCAATTTATCTGGCGTCAACTGAAAAAAAATATCTTCTCAACACAATTTAATTACAATTGCATACATTCAAACAATGCATCCGAGTTCAGTTTGTTATTCATCTAGTTAGTTTACAATCTAAGGAAATCCGGTCGATTTGCATTGAGCCACTGACATGCAGCATTCGCTTCCTGGATGGGCATGTGGCGGCAGTGGAGAGGTTCTTACATTGAGTCGTTCACGTTGCAGCAATCCCTCATATGTAACATGTAGTAGCAGTCACTTTTGATTTGGTTTGAAAGACTGTGATGCATAAAAGAGAAAAATGTGCTGCAGCTTTTTTGATAGAAGTAATGGTTTTGAATCCATCTTAGGAAATTATCCTCAAATCTTATTTAAGCATCAAAGCAACTTGACTGTATAGCTGCACTTTCATTTTTCTGTTACTGTAACACCAGTAGATGTTTTGCCATAAAGTCTATAGAAATGAATAACTTTCATGTGATTTTATAAAGACAGATACTAAAATCATAGTAAGTGGGCTTACACAAACACAGGTCATTGCCTCCCACACAAGTCTCAAAAGCATATCGTCCCACTGTGACTCTGTCTTTTGACAGCACTGCATCACTTTCATTGTTACATGCCCAAACTAATACCACAACCCCTTACCAAGACATAAATGGCAACAAGATGGTAATAAACATTGATTATTGTTTTGGCCCGGTTTTAGTTAATGGACCGATACCAGTATGTTAAAAAAGTGAACAACCTCGGTTAATACCAATATTAATGTCGATATATCGTGCGGTCATCAGTGCTGTATAATGGCTGTTGTGTGACAGTTCATCATGGTAATCTGAACAACTTCAGTGTTACCATTATTGTTAGCTGTAGTAGTTGTACTGTTTTTCATAATTTCTTTACACTCACCAACACACTCATAATGTCTGCTGTATTAAATTGTATTTGTCAGGATGCATTATGGCTTGCGGCCTGAATACACAATGTACCTGGCATTCAGACTGTTTATGAGTAGAAAGGATATTGTGAACGGTTTTAATTAGCTTTATGCTATTGATACGTTTTATACCTGGATACGGCTTTTTGTGTGTGTGTGTGTGTGTGTGTGTGAAGGTTTGCTGTCTTGACGCTATAAATAGAGGCATAAACCCTTGTGTTACTGTTTAGACTTTCCCGTGAAGCGTAATCAGACCCTTGGATACGATACTGGTAGTGGAATAAATTAGACGGCCTGGTGAGCAGTTAAACAGACAAACCCGACCGTTCTGAGGGACTCAAGATCCAGCTCAATGTGTATTTGCTTACTTCAGATAGTAGCAGCTCGAGGAGAGAGATGCTATTGTAGTTTTCCTCTACATCTAGTGAAAACAAAACATCTTCAAAAAGCCCTTCCTGTGAAGTTTTAAAGTCCAAATGTTAGCTACATTTAACACTTGGTGCACTTTGGTGGTTCAAATATCCCTGCCTTTCTGCCTTTTTTTTTTTTTTTTCCAGGATAATGAAACTGGTGCATTTGAGCAACAGCACAAAATTGCATTATATAGAATGTGCCTTACTTAGCAGCTTGTCAACATTTTCTCGTCTTTAATGACCTAAGATCATCATATCACCCACTACTAAATGTAACTAATTTTTGACAAGGTATACTAAGCCTCCATTGTTTTAAAAATGCGGTATTGCACTTTAGTGTTGCTATAGTTGACCAGAAGGGACAACCGAGCTCCACGGCGGTATTTTCGTGGCCTTTTCTTGTGTTTTTTGTTTGAAGATGGATTATTAGTGGGATGTTTGAAGACTATCCTCCATTTCTTTTGGATGGATTTCAGTCAGTCATATTGTAGTACAGCAGTAGGATTTGTATAATAAGGATTCATTCTGTGCATCCAGAGTTCTATGTGATTAAAAAATAACACACATTATAAACTGCTGTGTATAAATGTATGTATATGTTCGTATGAGCCTAAAATATCCGGCCACTGAGGAAAGACATTTGTTGATCAGCAATTTCTTCAAAGCTGTTGCTCATTAATAAGAGCTGTATTTATGCAGCGCTGAACACTGTTTTATATGCAATAAGATGATTTTATTTTACCGTCCTCTATGTGTTTAGTTCCACCTCCACCAAATGCAATAAGGCCTGTCTTTTGCTAATATTGCCCAGAGTTATTGATTGTTTATGTTGGATTTATCTCCCAAGACCAGTGATGATGGGGGTGATTGTCTTGCATGAGTTTGTGTACGCTTTGTTTCCATTCCCACTCTAGGGAACAGATTATTTTGTATAGGAATCCAGTGACACTGGGGTTGTCATTTCCAATAGAGATTCTTTTTGTACCATACATATTTGGCCCACGTTGAACTGGTTTCAGTGTTTTCTGTAAATATTTACTGTAATAATAATGAAAAAGATATCACTGCACATTATTTGCGTCCTACCTAATATAACTCAGCATCATCTGTTTGCATGAACTGCTGGAAAGATGCAAACAGCCTTTGAGATTTAATGCAGCAAAAATGAAATTAAGTTCTTGTTGTTTCTGCTAACCATGTCAGAAATCGCAACTGGAAAATAATATCCTGGTTAAAACCACACATGAACAAGGAATCTGTGATTCTTGCATCCTTGGTTTTTATAAAAGCCATCACAACATGTTTAAAATTGTGCTGCCCTGCTGTGGAAAACATTCAAGTAATAATATCACCATACCTTAATGGCTGGTGTTTGTTTTCTATTTTTATTTAAATTTTTTTCTAGTTTCAGTCTAATCTTAAGAAATATAATGCACGGAAAGCTCTTTAGTCTTTTCAGTTGAATGACTTTCTTGGTCCAGAAAGAGTGCCTTACAGCTTATATGATAGAAGTGATTGTCAAAATATTTATCATTATCAGGGACGCACTGATATGAAACTTCGATATCCGATACTAATAATGCTGTTATTGGCTGATAACCAATACTTAACGACTCCAACTACCTAGCTTCTCTGTTTCAGTTAAAATATCCTGAATCCTGCGCAGCATCATGCAGATACCACATGGCCACCCTCCTCCTCCCAAAACACAAACAGCAAAACCACGGTATCAAACATCGGTTGTTAATATCAGCCTGGTTTTACGTATTGGGCTAGTACCGACATCTTAAAAAGATGACTAACCTGGGCCGATACCGATGTTGATGAGGATATATTGTGCATCCCTATTCATCAATTTTAACTACAGATAAACCAATCAGAGATTTGTGGCCAATTTTTAAACTCGGGCTTTGCCATGCCTTGTCAATATTGGTGGTTTCTGATTTTTCTTCAAGAACTATAACAAAACAGCACTCACAACATTTATTTATTGGGCAATAATTATTTTTATGCAAAGAGCAGAGGTGATGTCACAGTAGGAGAGTGGAGTCGCTGCAAAACACAGTTTTACCTATGTAAAAATACACAATTATGAAGTCGATATTTTAAATTGTCTTTAACATCTTATGTTAGCAATTTGCACAGTTAGCATGGTTTAGCATTTGTAACCATCAGTCTCTGCATGTATTCCCTGGAGAAAGCAGATCCTTATCTATACTGAGTTTTCCAAAAGGCTGCCAACATTTCCAGCCCAAAGATTTAGACCATTATTTCTTTTACAAATGGAAAAGAGTACTGTAAGATGTTTCTAAAGGATTTTAAAAGGTTTTCTAAAGCGCATAAAGTCTATCGTGCAATATATATGCTGAAGGTTTTTTTTTATGGTGGAGGCTTGAATGAAGTTGTTTCTCAGTTCATTTGCTGTCTCTACGTTATGAAATAGACGATTGTCTAACTACTTCAGACTCAAGCGTAGGCAGACCCTGGAATACAATACTGGTAGTCCAAGCTAGAAACAGATAAGCCAGACCATTCTGAAGGTGGCACACAGCCAGCTAAAAGTTACTTAGCTTAGTTTTGAGGCATCTCTTGGCTGCTAGAGGCTGACTCATGTTGCTTCTTTCTGCATCAAGTGAGGACAAAAGCACGTTCTAAAAGTCTTCACTGGTGCAGTTACAAAGTGCTAGATAGGTCTGTATTTACAAATAATCCTCACTGTACTTTCACTGTCTTTGTGGCTGTTGTGATGGATCTGAGATGCTGCATTTGATGGACAATCAGAAAACTATGCATAGTAGCTGAAGTTCTTAATTTTAATTTCATTTTAAAGCAGTAATACAACTAAATATTACAATAATTAAAACCAGTAACCATTTCATCCCTACAGCATATACATGCTAGGCACTGAAGTTGAAGGAAAAGGAGAAAAACTGAACGGACGCATCTGAGCAAGAAAATAAAATAGCAATGCATAGTCTGTGCCCTGCAGACGACCCTATAACCTCTTTGCTTTGGCAGATTTTGAACGCATTCTAATCCTTCATAATATGCTATCCGTATATTGCCCACCTTATCGTTTATCATCATTGTCACAATAAATTCCAATTAATGATGTTTAGAAGCCCCCCAAAACTGCCTATATTGTCAGGATTGTTAGTTTGACCCTTTTCTCCACTGTTTGTTCAATGAGAGTGTCAATAAATGCAGTTACTGTGTGCAGTTTAGTGATACAAATCATACGTCTTTATGTGACTGGTGTCCTAAAGAAGCGTATTACGAATGGGTACGTTTTTCAGGAGCAGTACCGTATTTTTTGCACCATAAGGCGCACCGGATTATAAGACGCAGTCTCAATTATGGCGCCCATTTCTGTACTTAACCCATACATAAGGCGCACCGGATTATAAGGCGCACGCTAAAACATATGGTCTACAAAAAAAAAAGGTCACGGAAGCAAAACAGCGAGTTTGGTTGAACTTTATTCTACAATGTAACAATACACTCACATTATTTTTTTTTAACATTCTTCTTCCACAAATCCATCAAAGTCCTCATTTTCAGTGTCTGAATTAAACAGCTGGGCAGTTTTGTCATCAAACATGCCGGATTCCCTCTCATCGTTGTTGTAACTGATAGCCTGTAGTTTGAATTGTGCCTCGTAAGCATGTCTCTTCACTGGCGCCATTTCGGGGGTCCTGGGAAAAACAAATGTTGTTTTGCAGCATACCGGTGGTATACCTGCCGGAGGCGTGGCAGGGATAAGTGTTCTCTGATTGGTTTATGGCTGCCAGCGTACGTACCGGTACCGTACATATTACGTCCCTGTGTTGGACAGATTTTGGAATTCAGTGCACACATAACCGCACCAAATTAACTGCCGTTTTTTGTGAAAATTGAAGACTTTTAGGTGCGCCTTATAGACCGTAAAATACGGTACTTGTGTTTGTGGGGCTGTGATTGCTGTGTCATGCAGTTGTAATCACAGCAATACAGTGACCTAAAAAAAAGGAAGAAAGGGTTCTTATCGTTATCACAATAGTATCACAAAATATCCATAAGTCCATATCGCCCACCTCTAATTTCTAGTGTTAAATAAATAAGTTTCTGATCATTCATTTAAGTTTTTTGTGTGTGTCAAATGGTTGTAGTTGTCCGTTTTCTGCCTGGAAAAACTTTGAACCAGTCAGCATCTGTTGATATTTGGATTTGACACTATTGATCTTTAGAAAGATGTGCTAAATCTTAGCGTAGCCTTGGCATGGGTCGTTTCGTGATGACACATCAAACTGTTGTCCTGAAAATGTGGTAAAATTGCTCTAAGGATACATCAGGGTGTCCGCAAAGCCTTAAAAAGTCTTAAATTCATGTGCCTCAAATTAAGGCCTTAAAATGTCATAAATTTATTTTAATAAAGTAAGTTAGCCGTAAATACGTTAATCACAGGTCTTAAATTTTGTCTTGACAGAACCATTTAATTGTATATTCTCTGTATTTATTTATTTTTTATTTTTTTTATTTTTTTTTTTTTTTCTCGTGGGACTTTTCTGTCAGGCAAAACTTTGAGTTGCACTCAGGCATCTACATTGTCGTTCTGTGACTTGAGATGGTTTAGGCTACCGGTAACTCACTGCTAACATACCTTTGCTAGTTAACTAGCTAGCTTTTTTGCATCTGTCATTGATCGCAAGTTTGCTGGACGAAGTTTGTACATTTCGGTGGAGATTTCATTAATAATGGTCTTACACCATGCGTTTGCTACATGTATGCTCAGTATGAGGGATTGCTGTAAAGTCAACGACACAGTGCCATGCGGTCGCTACATGGTCGTCCCGGAGGAGTGAATGCTTCAAGTCAATGACTGGATGCAATCTGCTGGGTTTCCTTAGAAACTTTTTGAACTACTTTGAATAATTAATTGAGCAACTGTAGTGTTTGATAACTAGGATCAGTTGGAATGTATGTATGACTGAAATTTTTGTAAAGTGCCCCGGGATGACATTTGTTATGAATTGGTGCTATATAAATAAACTGAATTGAATTGAAATTAATAACGGTCTTAAATCTTAAATTTGAATTGGTGAAAACTGCAGAAACCCTGATATGTTGATCTGGTTTGGTTCACTCGTCATTTTACACTGTATTCAGCTATTCTTCAGTAGAATTGAACGTACTGTACTTTATCAGTGTAAGAGTTCAAAGTGGAATGAATTCATCACAAGCTCTTAAATAATAAAACTACAGTACATAAGGATTTGTTTGTAGCTTTGTGGGTTTTAAGTAATTATCAAGAAAGACAACATCTTTCTCTATATATTGATCTTTAAAATATCCTAAAGATAAGCAAAAACACCTCCATCAGCCTTCGAACATAAACTCCCCCACATTGTTTACCTTTAATCATTGAATGTGCCGTTTTATAGTAGGTGTGGGTGAATGATACAAACATCTTTTAAGTCTCTTAGCTGGTTGTCATCCATCCAGCCTTCTTTGTTGTCTGCTGTCTAATGGCTGCAAGGATAGCTTTGTTGTACACATCCAGGCTTTTGTTGCCAGTTTTTCTTAGTAGCAGCATGTTTTCATAATCAAATCATTGTTTTTAATCCAAAGCGGTGTGAGAGTGATGTTTTAATTTTATGACAGATGATGTTGCATGTTGTGTGTAAAAGAATCATTGCATCATTATAAAAACAAAGAAAGTATTTGTCTGTCATATCTCTTACTATCACAGCTACAGAAAATAGAATTATTTTTTAAAGTAATGCAGCATCTATCAGTAGAGCAGTAATCAAGGACTACAGAAGGGATGGTCGGCAACATAAATAGATTATGCATCATATTTAGTGGTGCAAGTGCTATGTGTGTGTGCGTGTGCATTATTCCTATTCTCAGTGAAACGGCAAAGAGATGTCAGTTTAATCCAGGAATGTAGACCCCATGAGGTGTGTGAGGGATGAGATGATTTTATAGAGAAGAATAGAATAGAATGAGAGAAAGCCAGCTCGTAGAAAAGTGGGAGGCGGTGTCCTAGATTGAAAATAGCCCAGAACTGTTCAGAGGTCCTTGCTACAGGGCAGGTCTGATTGTGCGAAAGGAAGAAGGGATTTGTCAGAGACTTTTTATCACACAGGGATGTGATGCAATGGATTCGGTCTTGGATGTGTTCATGGATGAACATAATGTAGCCAATCAGAAGCACAGGGAGTCTGAGCTGCGATTCTGTGCTGTGTTTATACGGTGTCAGTTTAGCTGTCATTTACCTAAAGTTTACAGATACAGATTCAGCCAGAGACAGGAATCGGACAGTTTTCCCTGTATCGGATCAGATCGGGTGATTGACAGGCCAAATTTTGAAAAATCAAAATTGTTAGCTATTCATTAACTGTGAAAACCTGCCACCATTTTCAGTCAATAAATACATGAACCCGTAGCAAGTATTTTGTGCTCTTTTTAAATATCAAATTCAGTCAGATAAAGTCTGGGGAATTATGCTTTTATTATTTTTATTATTGGCAGTGATTAAGTGCATTGTTGTTGCCCTTAAAACTACAGCCTTGTGCCAGAGAACTTTTTTATTTATTTATTTATTTCAATGTCTTTCAAATTAAAACAGTTGGTCAGAAATGGAAATGTAAGGTCAGACCTCAAAGAAAACAAGAAGTTCCTGTTGACTTGGAAAAGCCTGATTGGTGCATCCTGACTAAATGTCTTGGTGAAATCTTGTTTTCCCTGTCAGTTTGATCGGCACTAACAGATTTTAACTGAAAGGTCGAAAAGGCAAAAAAAAAAAAAAAAAAAAAAAAGCTTCAAATAATTTACCCAAACCAATCTCCATTATCGTTAACCATAACTCCATCGATACACTACTCAGTATCTTCACATAGGGTAAATCCAAATTAGGCCTATATTATATTTCAAGACTGTATAAGGTATATTTAAAAAAAGAAAAGTAGAACAAAGGATATTTGCTGTTGACACATCAGATTATGCTCTCAAAGCATGTCTTCAGATTATTTTATCTTCAGTTTCCCTCCATGTGATCCAAGGAAAATGCTTTTCTTCTGAAGGGTTTAAAATATTAAAAAAAGGCTTTCAGTTCTATTCTCTCTCCCCATGTGGGAGTGTGATAACGCCCACCGGTTTTGATTTGTTGCTTAAAGAGTAGATGCCTGGTGAGGTATTATGTGGGTGGATGGAGTCGATGTGGGGGTTGTGTTGAATTGTATGCGTTCTTCAGGACTGGTAGCTTTCTTTGTGCGTGTTGTTCTTTTGCGATCGTTCCCTCGTTATATTTTTCACCTCCTCAGTTCCCCTTGAGAGGCTCCTTTTTTATGTACTGAAACGACCATTAATATTTCTATTGTTGAAGTGTGGGTTTATTTAGTTTAATGTCCACAGATTAAGTTTAGAGGCATCAGCTTTAAAAATAAGCAAGGTATTGAGTTAAACATACATTTTAGTTGTATTGTTCTACTGAGGGCCTTGAGGCGATAGCCTGTGAGTTGAGCCTGAATGAAGTCCCTCTAATAGAGTTTAAGCTGAATAAAGTCCTGAAAAATAACTGGTAAAGTCAGGGAGCAGGAACGTTTCCTTAATATTGCCAGTTGGCCCCCAGATAAAGCCTTGCTGCGAGTGTACGCTTGGAAGACGATGTATGTAAAAGCATTCCCGTTCTACCTAAATGTCATTACTATACCAACCAGGGCTAATAACTGCTTCAAAATTAAAACTGCTATTTATTTCTAGAACAATATTAGGTTGTTAATCATCCAGATATGAATCTTTATTTTTACCTCAGTGATCTCAATGCTGAACAATTTTCTTTCTCGCATTTAAACTTTGTTTCTATACACAGATGATAAAGAAATACCTGAAAATAATATTAGAACTGATGGTCAAATTAAAGCTTGATGACATTAGAAAAGAGATTTGCAACAAATCATGCATTTTTAAGCAAGTTACCAAAGGGGGTGTATTTCCATTTAACAACTGTATGTTAATAGCAGGAAAGAAAATAATGAATTTCTATTCATCATTTTCTACTATTTTCTACTATTTCTATTCATCATTTTACCACTTTAAAAAAAATTTTAAAAAACGTGTTAAGAGTAAACAAACAACAGTTATTTCCACATATTTACCATCTGGGTCACTGATTTCCAAAAGGTGACCGTGGATGGAAATAATTGAAACAAAACTTCGAGTTTCAGAGTATTTGTTGGATTTAGCAAACATCAAAGATGAGGACATACTATATGTTTTTCCTTTTTATTAGCCCGATTTTACCCCAGATGCCCACTCAGGGAAAGTCTGTGTCAGTGTGTTCTAGTTGTGGGCGGTTGGAAGGGCGAGTCGGCACAAAAATCTGTTAGTGAGAGGAGGTAAAGACTAAGGTTGCAAGCATGTGAAGGGAACCGACCCAACTGCAGTTGCAGACAAACATTTGGGGTTTTTTTGTTTTTTTTTTTTTTTGTTTGTTTTTTTAACCTGAATCTGAAAGCAGTACTGTGAACTGATTACCGACACAATTGCAAATGTTTGCGGCTGTTTGCAACACGTCATTGGGTAGACTTGAGTGACTCCAATGTTTCTTGATGTTTCTTTTCAGTTAAGTAGTTTGTTTAGGAAATGGTTATAGGTTTGAAGGAAGACTTGGTACCCAACAGCCATTACAGGTTTTTTGTTTTTTTTTTTTTTTTCTTCCCCCTTAACCATTTCACATTTTTTCCTATGAGTAATCCACAAGCAACAAAACACATTGGTTTACTCAGATTTCATAGCTCTTGGGTAAATAGATTTTTTTTTTTTTTTTTAATTCTTGCCAAGCAAACACTATTGTTGCTTGAGATAAAAATCCACTGTTTGTATGCAAAGCAAATTAGGAACAGAAGAAAAATCATCAAAAGAAATGTTAGGCTGCAAACAGGAACAACAGACTATAGAGGGAAGTCTCCTTTTTTCACAACCTCTTTCATCCTCAGTCTTGTTGGACAGTAATTTCTCATAGTGCAAGAGAAACTCTGTCTGCCTGTTGACGTTGTAGTCTTTATAGTCCTGACAGCACCTGTTCTGTGCTACACCTGTGTTTCCTTTGTTGAAAGATTATTAGATGGCTGGGACCTCCTTTTCTTCATGAGCTCATCTCCCCATGCCTTGTGATTGGTGCCTTAGCTGTAGGAGCCTGAGCGTCCTGTTCCCATTCCTGAATGCTCGTAAAGGGACTCTATTCTACAGTCGAGGTGAAGACGCTAAAAGAACCACATCATCTGCAAAAAAGCAAGGGTGCACACCATTTCCTCCACGACTATGCGTGTAGATCCTTTCTATGAAGACCGTAAACAGGATCAGAGATATGGGGCAGTACTGGTGGAGTCCAAGCCGCACTGGGAACAAGTTTGACTTTGTGCTGGGAATGCATATGAAGCTCTTGTGTTTGTCATACGAGGATCAGATTGCACAGAGTTCTGCAGCCTGCTGCTCCAGAGCCACATGAGGCTATTTAGAACCTCCACACATATTCTTAATAACTTTCACCAAAAGTTATATCGATATGAGTGATATATTTTTCTGTGAAAATCATAAAAAGGCTTGTTTTAGCAGTTGTCTTTCATGCTGTGATAAAACTAATGATACACTTAACATGTTTTTGTTTTTTTGTACTAGTATTTTGGTGGCATTAGGCTGCAACTGATGTAATTTATTTATTTCTGAAATTCTATTTTCTTGTTTTATGTATTTACTTGCGAGATGAGTAGTTGAGAACACAGAAGGACTGACTTCCAGGAGCACCTTGTGCTCCTCTTCTGTTGCTTAATGCATTATGGAATATATATATAGTGCGATTACTGTGAGCACTATTTAACGTACTTGTGGGCCATCAATAAGGGATATATGTACTGTATTTTCCAAACGATACATCACACTTTTTTCATAGTTTGGCTGGTCCTACGTCTCATAGTCAGGAGCGACTTATATATGTCTTTTTCCTCTTCGTGTCACGTGTTTTGACTGATACATTTAAATATTAATTCATACTGGTGGACATGAACCAGGAATTAAACATTACTGTCGGCAGCCACGAGGAAAACTAATCATGGGCTGAAAGCTAGGGGACCAGATCTGGAGGAACGAGTCCACAGTTGGGTCATAAAGAACGCTCTGCTGGTGTGCTGACAATCTGTGCTACCTCGTCAGATTTTCCTACTGTAGCACGTCGAGATAACTATCTGTCTGCCAGGGTCTCCTTTTGAATCTGCTACAACACCTGGCGAGGCTTGTGAACAGTGAAGTTATGCCTCCACTCCCTGGTAGTTGCCAAGGAGGTGAATATAAATTACTTTGCAGGCGGGCCTTTTTGGTGTTACCGCTTCATTCAGTGCAACCGCCTCTGTCACTCCAGATTTACTGCATGCGTCTCCGCTGCGCGCTTCGCCGGCGAAACGCAGCTGTTCCTCACCTCCCCCCCAAACCCTCGATTTAGAGCAAGTTTCTATGAGTTTGTTTAAAACCAACTGAACACAATGTGTCACCAGACCATATTGTTAACATGGACAAGGTCCCCCTCACATTTAACAATTTCTAAATAAATGCGATTTATATTCCAGTGTGTCTTACATATGTTTTTTTTCCTCTTTGTGTCACATTTTTTGATTAATGCGACTTCGGAGCGACGTATAGTCTATAAAATACGGTAATTGTCTTCCGAGCCAGAAACAGTTGTCTTGCAGTCCAGATGCATCATTGAGAAGCTTCGTTCCTGACATTTAACGTGTTATAAAAAGGTGAAAGTACCCCTATTTTAATAGTTCAGACACCAAATATACCTCAATATGCATTAAAACGTACAGAGGAAAGTGTCATAGCACTACTGCAGAAGCTAACATTTACAGTCAAGAAAAATGAATGGTCTCCTGGACTGGCTGCTTTGCAAATGGCAGCCAATAGCGTGTCGAGTAGCATTGTGCTTGGGTATTCCAGCTTCCCGAGTTGCATTTTCTTTTTAAAATGTTTTAGACATTCTCTACATAAAAATATGCGACTCGGCAGATTTTCTGCAATTAATTTTGAGTCACGTTTCCACAGAAAAATCTGTGAATACTGTATTTATCTGTAATGCCCTCTTGTCATTTTCTAAGCAGCAAGTAAAATGTAGTTTTTCTTTGAAGTTATCCTATGAGCTAGAGATATGTGTGTTAAATAGAAACATTTGTTTCATTCGCTTCTACAAATACACCAATAATCTCTCCTTCTGCCTCTACACGGTGCTTGATTTGTGTACAGTGGTCTTATCTGGCCTGTCACACAGGTTTCCTGGTTAAGAAAAATAGCTTTTTATGGGTAGAGACCTGTTCATCACCCTCCCCACCCTCTTAAAAAAGAAAACACGGTGAGTTACGGTTGGACTCTCCCACTCAACACATGCGTTTCTGTTGTCCTCTGTTCCGCACATTCACCCTCATTAAAAGCATTGTGGAGCCCCTCTTGTTCTCACCCTTTCTCTGTTCCCTCACCTTTTTCCTGCAGTCCAACTCACTGAAACAGACGAACACACCCGTGTCTCACTGCTCTATTCATGCACAGCTGTAATTGGGTACGTATGTGTTAGGAGAAGAAGACCTCGGGGTCTGCATAGCCACCTGTCTACGTGTTAATAGGCTTTGTTACCTCGCTCAACATTTTTACGGTGTTGTCTGTGAGAAGTACCGTATTAATGTAATGTTCTGATGAAATCAATTCTGTTACTTGTGACATTGATTTATCAGTTTTGTTGGAAACCTTATAGTTTCCCATTCTAGGAACAATATAAGGACATTTTAAGCCTTAATTTGTTCGGTGAAGACGATATGTGGGGGTGGGGGTGCCACTTTATCAGTGAGTTCACAACTATGTGATGACCAGCTTCTGTGGCTGTTGCTTTAGTGTCATGAGTGCCTCTAACAAGGTAGAGGTATGAGGTTTTGGAGTTTATGAATGACAATAATTGTAACAATGATGATATACTTATTTCTTGGCTGTTGACTGGACTCAGATTATTTGAATCTAGTACGTCAGGAATTTGAAATGCGAATAATTTTGATTCATTACAGACCCTGCATTTAACTCGATTAAAAATTTTAATGGAGTCTCACCTCGAGTTTAAATGTGTAAGAGGCTAGGGCGCTGAATGGCTGGTAGAGCAGGCGCAAGATGTGCAGAGGCTATAGTCCTCGACGCTGTTGCCCTGGGTTCAATTCCTGGTCTCTTGTCATTTCCTGGCTGTCTTCCCCTTCTCTTCTCTCTTTCCTGTCAAATTACTGTTCAACAAAGGCCACTAGTGCCAAAAAATCTTTAAAGGATGTGTTTAAGAGGCTGCTGCTTTTTTTTTTTTTTTTTTTTTTTTTTTTTTTTTTTTTTTTTTTTTTGTACTCTGGTTATCTGGCAAAAATATTATATCACAATTTATTTTTTTTTTTCTGTAATGTGACAGTTATGATTTTCATCATGATTCCTTTGCTTAAAAAAAGCCACAGAGCATTTTCCTCAGTTTGCACAACGGTGTCAAAACGTGTCGAGCACAGTTGACATTTAATATCATGGCATACTAAACACTTGAAGTACTGTGTCTCAAATTGTTTTGTCTGACTCAAAAAAAAAAAAAGCCATTTTGATTTTAAATGGTAGAGTACAAACCAGGTATATTAAATGAAGACTTTGTATTATGATTATTTTCATCCAAGTTACTAGTCTAACTAAAAATTAGATGATACTATAAGCTGTTGTAATTAGAGTCATAGAACTCTACTTGAACCCCTTTTTATACATTGGTTATGTATGTTTTCACTAGAAAACAGAGGCATAAACAGTTGTTGTTTTGGGAGCCCTGGCAAAAAATACAAATACCAGATCTATAGTCTAATAAATCTTACAAACTGGTAAAAAAAAAAAAAAAAAAAAAAAAAAAAAAAAAAAAAGTGAATCAGATAAATCAGGCCACCCTGAAGAGCCCAAATATCCAGCTTAATGTTATTTACTTAGCAGAAGCATTAGCTCCTAGTCCGCTAGTGGTAGCTAGCAGAGAGGAGTGCTCTGCTGGTTTCCGTCTGCTTGTTCAGTCATGAGGTAGGACAGAACATTTAACTGCATTAAACACCTGGTGCCCTGCGGTGGTTGACACTCGCCTGCTGTACTTTAACTGCCCTCTGCTCGCAGCTGGAGCGACGCATCTCAAAAAATGCGTTCCATAAAGAATCTAAAAATGACCAATCTTTCATATATAACATTTTAAATGGGTGGTTCAAGCTGCAGTAGATAACTTTTATAAAAAATGTGCTTTTTACATATTTGTTGTAACTATGTCCTGACAGTATAAAATTAGACGGTTATTCTGTGAGGGGAAAAAAAAAAAAAAAAATCAAGCTTCTCTGGCTCCTCCTTGTGGTCCTACTGCCATAATGATTTGCATTTGACATTGGCCAAGAAAATTGGAATTGGTCTATTTCCCGTAATATCTATCATGGGTCAAAAATTTTAAACCATCTAACAGTTAAGTTTATGCTTCACACTGCACATCAGTGTTTGTTGTGAACATTTTAGTCTCCCAAAGTCAAGGCCAAAGCACAGCTTTCAGTTCGACTTCGGAAGCATTTGCATGTAAAAATGTAGATTAATGACGGCGTTGAAAGCAAACGATGAGTTTAACAAAGAAGAGCCACTCGGGGTGGGATGAAAGGTGGGAGGCTGAGCAGAGCTAGAGGAAGGAATTAAATCACAAATGATGCAGTAGATTAATGAGGATTGTACTCCGAGATGTGTTCAAGCAGGTTAATCATCTCCCCTGAGACATTATTTCAGTGTGAGGCAGTTTAAGAGGTGAAATAGAGCTGGTGTATTAACACTCTTGTTTTACAAGCACACTCAAACACAGGTTTGGGTTTTGGGACATCTGTTAAGGGATTTTGACACCCCCCAAAAAAACCCCTTTTAAAAATTAGCTGCATGTACATTTTAGTGCTTTTCATGTACTAGTGTTTTGGGTATTGATGCTGGTGTTTCAGAGCTTTTATGTGCCACATGTGTACGAAATGAGACACTAATATGATGCAAAGGATTTGTTCTAATTAACTGACTGTGAAGCACAAGCTGAGGGTGGATCAGTTCAGTTAATTTGCATTTATTTCAAAATGTTTTTATACAGTGAGAAAACATCAACGGAATAGTTTTAATTGTTTTGTTTGTTTGTTTTTTTTTCTTTATAATGAATGGCTGGGATTTGTGGCGTTAACCACTGGATACTCAGCACCCTCTTGTACACAGCAAATGACAGAGCCGCCTTTTACAAGCACACTTCAAATGCCACGTCTCGTCTGTCCGAGGAACACATCATCTCAAATACAACACGCTTCTCTCACACACACACACACATCTTCTCCTCGTTTTATTTAGAATCCTCCAGTCTTTGCTCTGTGTTTTTCTTCAGCTCTCTTGTGGTTCTGGTTCATGCCTGATTCAGCTCTCAGCCTTCGTGTTCTGCATTTTGTTTAGTTGTTCTGCTTGCTTTCACCTGCCTGCTCCCTGGGTTTGTTGTGCTTTTCCATAGGCTGATTCAGTGTCTGTTTCTTGTTAAATGCAGCACGTTTCATGTGTGTGTATACTCATACATGGTCATGGGTCAATATCACTCTGATACACATCCTGTAGGTCTTACAAGATACACCCGAGGAGACGGTTTTTAGATCAGTTATTATGGGCTCAGCAGTTCCCTTCAACTCTCACTCAGAAATCCACTCAGCCTGCTGCTATCACTAACCATTTACCGTTGCACTGGTGCTTGCTCCCCCACCCCTCTCCCCTTTTCTTTGCTGTTTTTATAATTTCTTTTTTTTTTTTTTTTTTAATTTCACTATATTTTCCTGTGTTCATTGTAATCATGACCTCTCGCTGTTTTAATTTCAGATTTGCATATCCACTTCCACTCCTTCCTCATTTGCATACAGCAAGAATGGCGAGCGGGCATCCCACAGACAAATTCAGTTTCATGTATCAACCAGACACGCACAAGAGGTACGGGGCATGCATGAACACACACTCACACTCTCACAAAAACACTTTCAGAATGCCCGTATTCATGATCAGCAGGTAAGTTGAACATATCAAAGCTGAGCATTAGGCGGATTTTTTTCCTCTTTTTTTTTTCTCCTCCCCTCTTGCAGGGCATGCAGCATTAACAACACCTTTACCCTGAGCCGGTTCTAGCACCTGAATCCATTAATGGGTCGCTCCTCTCTTTCTTCCAGTTGTGAAAGTCTGGCTGCGTGCAGCATTAAAGACCACGCAGAGGACTTTAGTTCTCAATGAATCCACACCTTCTTGTGCTTTCCAGCCAGTACTTGCGCTCCATGTTATTTCAGTAGTTGAATTATATACTTACGTTGATCCTACTTAAAGGTTATGATTCACAGGGCTTGATGGCTTTCAGATTTTTTTTTTAATTTTATTTATTTATTTTATTCTTGCTGAATCCCTTAGATGAATGTAATGTTAACCGTATGTGTGTGTTTTTCTCAGTTGACATGGATTACATGTGTTGTTTCTGTTTTCCTTTTTCTATTTCAACCCTCTTCCCTCTTTTCCACCCTCCCTGTGTCTGTTCTCAGTAAAAGCAGGTTATCTTCCGCCATGAATCCAGTCTACAGTCCCGTTCAGCCTGGCACTCCTTATGGAAACCCCAAGAACATGGCCTTCACAGGTGAGATAAGCGTCCACTTATGTACTGGCTTCTTACTTTTAAATATTATTTTTAATAGCTTTATTAGTTCCCCAGGGGGGAAATTACAGTTTCAGTACAGCCCGTCTTATCTGTTTTCATCCATCCAACATAAATGTATTCCATTCATCCATTTACTGTCCTAACCATCCATTCATCCATATTGGTCCCTCTAGCTATCCTTTCATCTATTCAGAGGTTTATCATTCCTCTGTTTTTGTCTGTTTTTCCTTCCAGTCTGAGGTAGTTGCTGGTTCCATATCTAAAGATTTTCCACTCTAGAAATATCTGCCATAAAATAAAGAGTGAATATTTGGCTTTAGATTTTAAAATGGTCTGGAAAAGGACTGAGGAATCTGGAGAAGTCTGGAATGTTGACATAAAAAACATGTAGGAGGCCTACTGTTCATGGGGCACTTTCAACATTAGGTCTCTAGCTGATGTTGGAAGATAGTACTCAACTAATCTGTTGAAGTTAGTCAGATTAGTCAGCAATTCTTTTAATCCCTGTGTGGGCTCACTTTCTGTTCTCCGTGCCGGTACGTGGCACCATACCTTCACAAACCTGCCCACCTGTGATTCACCCTGGTAAACGCCCACAGTTAATTAAAATCACACGTGATACAGCGATCCGAAAAAATGTTTTCCCATGCTTTGGTCAGCTGGATTTTGCCACCTTTTTTTTTAACCTTACTCTTACCTTATTACTGATTCCATAAAATGTAATTTGTGATTTAAAGCACCTTTTTTCTGTCTGTAAAACAAGATGAATTCAGGTTTTTAATTTGGTATGTGAGATCAAGTCTTGCAGGGAAGCTGCAAACAGACTGGTTAAAGCTAGACTGGGTCATTCTACACTCAATAACTTTCACAAGCAGAATAAAATGTTCTAAAAACTCTCAAACTGTGTCAAATAAGGAACCATTCTTGGTATTTTTACAAGAGCTGATTTTGCTGAAACGGGTTTGGGTGGATATGAGATTCTTATGGTCTGATAACCGTGACTAAAAAGGCAACATTTTAACACTGATTGTGTTACATGGTAACATGTATAGAGTGTAGGCAGCACAATTAAAATCAGCGGGGTGGTTTTTTTTTTTTTAAATGTACTCATGACAGTGAGTGAATAATCAGGCGTGGTTTTCACAGTTTTCTTCAGCTAAAGAATCATAAAGAGTGAAAACTTCAATTCTATTTACTGAATTTTGAAGCAGTTTCAAATTAAATGTGCTTATTGCATAGAGGATTATAGATTTTTGTCAGTCTGATTTTCATACAGTAACGCTGGGAATGTAATGATCTGAATTAGCTGGTTAATTAGTCTGGCTTTCTGCAGTCCTTATACTCCTTCTTTTCTTGACCGTCCTTCCTTCCTTGCCTATGTCCTTCTTTCCTTCTTGGTGTCATTCTCTTCTTGGTGTTCAAGGTCTTCGTCGTTTTCTTTCTTGCGCTCTCTGTCCTACCTTTTCTTTTTTTCTTTCTTATTTCAATTTACTTCTTTTCATCCTTCTGTCACTTCTTCATTGCTTTCATTATGTCTTTCCTTTTTTTGCCCTCTCTCCTGTCCTTTGTTCTTTCCTTTCCCTTTTTTTTGGTTTTCTTCTTTCTCTCCTTGTGTCTTTTGTCCCTTTCTTTTTTCCTTTCATCCTTATGTCCTACATCCCTTTTTCTGTCTGTCTTTCTTTATCCTTCCTTGTGGCCTTCCATCTGCATCTCTGTCCTCTCCTTGAATCCATCCATCCATCCTTCGTTAGTTTTTTTTTTTTTCCGGCTTCCATATTTAAAGCATGCCCACTGTAGAAATATCTGCCATAAGTTTGTGCTGATAGTTTGTATTTTAGATTTTGAAATGACTATAATGGGCTGAGAACTCTGGAAAGTTAAGACTTGCATGAAAGAAACCCTGTGTCTCTGTGCTGAGCAGTCTGATCAGTCTATTGTGTGCTAATTAGAGAGTTGATGAGCCAAAGCGAGCCCGGTGTGTTTTCGGCAGAGGTGATGCTGTGTGATGGACAAACTATATGTTGGATGGTCAGATTCTCCCAGCAGCCCATTCGTGATTTAAAAAAATATCACGTCATCTTCTTCTTTGACAGCCACTAAAACTATTAAATTAAATCAAACAGCCCTTTAAGCAGTACCTTTTAAAAAGACTTTAAGACTCTCTATTTGTTAAAAAGTGAAATGGCAAAATATGAAGGACAAAACATCACATAATTTTTTTTTTTTTTAATTTTTTATTTATTTATTTATTTATTTTTAATTGTCCACTTGCAGAATTACATTTTCACATTCCAAGGTATCTCTAAACCCTGAATCTTGGTGTTATTGACTCAAATATTCATTCCCTTTGTACACATGGAGGCTAGTTCGAGCCTTCACTCAGACCATTCAGGCAGAAAATTGAATACAATAGAACAAGATACAAAAGCAGACTGTTTTCCATTTCCTAAGCCTTGGTAGGCATCGCTGCACATATTAAACTGTCCCTCTGAACTATTTACTTCGCTATTCTTGTAGAGCCTTTGGAGGCTCTTCAGGTTAAATTCAGTGAGATTCTGAGAAATTTGAGCTTTTAACTAGGTCATCATACCATCTGGTGTATTATTCTGTTTTCTGATATAATCCCAAGGATCTGCATTCAATAAAAGAAAAAAAAAATGGAAGTGGGTTCAACGGATGCAGTGGAAAACTTTTTTGTGTTTTTGGTAAACTTCTTATTTTAATGTTATAATAAAGTTTTTCCATGATTTACTAAACGGTTAGCACACAATTTAGGTGTTATTATCTGTGCATTATGAATTTAATCCGTGATCAGCCGTCCTTGATGTTAGAGGTTTTCCTTTAAGCTTTTTCCAAGTTGAGTCAAAGGCTCTTTAGATCATTTTTTTTTTTTATCTACATGTCTGAACCTCTTTATTGAATCAGTTAAGGGGATATTGAGACATTTGATGCCTATCCTCTTGACTCCTTCTGGGTTTTTCCTCTAAAGTGGCTCCACTGATAAACCAGAGCTTGTTCTAAAGCTACTTCTCCACTGGTTTTGTTAAAGAAAATCCAGAAACCTCACTTTACATCACCTAACCAGGCTCTACAGTAAGCATTTGACACCTCCCTCTGTTGTATTTTGAGTTTCTGTAGAGGATCACAACCCTAAGAGACAGTCTGACTACACAAATTGCATGACTTTTATCAGTATCCCTACAAAGGCCTTAAAGTGTAACTAACACCCAAATTAACCTTTTTTGCTGATAAACTGTCTAAAAAGGTTTTTTGGGGTTCTATCTTTGTGTTTCTGTGCAAATTTTGACATTTTCGTGGAAATTTGTTTAGTTCTGAAATATTTTGCTTAAAACCGTCTCAGTTCTGGGCTCCTTAGGTTGAGCTGTGGCTTATGCGGTTGAACTCTCCTACTGGTTATAACGGCACAGCTTTACGTCACACGTTCAGGTGTAAAAGCATCTCACTCAGACACACACCCTGGTGGTGAGTCAGGAGTTAGAATAGCGAGCATTGATGGATAGTGGGTAGGGATAGGAGTCTGAAAAGTTGCTAAATATAGTGACAAAGTGGATAAGTGGGAAACATTTCCTGCTGCAAATAGCAGTTCTCAGTGCAGCTCTTTGCAGCGCAGTGATTTACATATGTCATAGGTTTGTGATGAGTAATATCAAAATAAACTCTTAAAAAGTGAAGAACGTTGATCTCATGTAATTCTGGTGTTAATACAGCATTTTGTCAATATTATAGTTGAGTAGTTTTATCTTTTTAATTAGGCAGGTTAGAACTGAAAGTAATCCTGAGTGTTTTAAACATGCGCTCGTAACATTTTGATTGGCTGTTGGTCCTCATGAGGCCATCACCATGTAAAACAATCCAGCAGACAACAAAAATGCAGAAAAGCTTTTGTTTTTTTTCTACATTTTTGCTGAAAGTTTAATTGGTCAGTTAATAAATACATGTTAGTTATCAAAAGTTTTATTTGTTCATGAACAGCTATCTCTCAAAACTCGGTGCATTATAAAATATTTCCAAGCTGTTATTAAACCTTTTTTAATATAAGTTTAAATCATAAAGTAAAATTTAGAGTCTGGGCATTTTTGATTTGACGAGGTTGTTAAGTACCTTGTGGGTTTGTGGAAATTTCTAGTAAACTTGTTTTAAAGGACCTCCCAATGAATCTTACAAGACAAATGGAGGCATATCAAATCCAGTTTTGTCCAAATTCAGTTCAGATCAGTCCAGTTCAGTCTAACACGATCCAGTCCAGTGAGATACAGTCCAGTCAGTTCCATCTCTAATAAAATAGTCTGATTCAGTTAATTATTTGATGCCCTTTGATTAAAGAAACGTTATTTTAAAACTATTTCAGTTTCTGTTGATGCTAAAAGGAACAAAGAGTCTGATCTGTGTAAATTATGATTAAACTGTATTCTGAAGCTTGCTTGTTTTCTGTTATTACTCCTTGGTACTTTCTGTAACTCCACATTATATCCCAGAAAGCTCTTCCTCAGGTCGGATCCTCGTCGTTTTGCCTGACATGTGATTTATGACGCACAGCAGTGTGTGTCTACCCCCTTGCGTGCATCTTTATGCATTGCTAATGTTTCCGAATTTATCTCCTCCCACAGCATATTGGCAGGTGTGCCTCGTCTGCCTAATCAGTGGATGTTAGACACATTCAGCCGACTGTGTTATTGCTGCAGACGTTTTCTTTTTTTCTTTTTAAATGACTGCCATCTGTGCACATCCTGCTTCAAACTAAATACTCTGTTGTGCACTGGTTTGTACATGTGTTGGGTGTTCCCCATGCTTGTAAAGTTGAAGTTGGTAACGTTTTCTTTTCCGCCTATGAACTTCCTCTTCCAGCCTATCCAGGAGGGTATCCAGCCACAGCTCCCACCTACACACCGAACCTCTATCAAACAGGCAGTCCTGGGTATCCACCAGGTGAGTTCAGACTCTCAAACACTGTTTTTCCAACAAGATAATAGAGCTGTTAGTTGTTACTACTTTTATTAAAGACTGGTTAAAAGAACCCATTGATGTTTTCAGCAAAAAAAATCCAACAGAGTGGTTTAGGGGAGGATTTTAGGGGAAGAAATGCAATATTTTCAGGTTTAAAAAAAAAAAACAGAACAGGCCATTTTAGAGGTCATTTTGTTGTATTATGTGGCTCTTGTTTCTCATCTTTTTAAACCTTGATATGCTGCATATATCCGGGTTTCTGCAAAACCTTAAACAGCCAAAAAAGACTTTAATTCTGTGATTGCGATTTTCGACATTGAAAGTCTTCAAGGCATGCAGATTTTTCAAACTAGATCCTAAAGCTGCATCTAGTTACACCCTAATTTTTTTTTTTTGTTAAATTGTTGCCTCTTCCCTCTCATATTTACATTATCCCCAGTTCAGCTGAAACATGTTAATTGTATGTTTAGAGAAATAGAACAAAAACATACTTGCACCTCAAGAAGGCATTACATTTAGTCAACATAGGTTAAAAACGCTCGACTGATACGCTAGAGTCAAAAATAAAAGCACCAGTTTAAGCAGACCGTTGTGTTTAACTTAAGACGAGGTGGGGGTAATTTATCGTGCCAATAACTTGAATCACTCAAGGTCATTTTGGTAATTCATTGAGCTTTTAAATTTAAATCACTGATCTTAAAAGGGTCTCTCTTTTTTTTTTTTTTTTTTTCTTATTGGAACTTACAAAAAGCTTTGTGTAGTCATTTTATGCCATTTTTAGTGAGTATTTAGAAGATTTTAATGACTATATTTAAAGCTTGAGCTGAACAACATATCTGATTGCATTTGTCCAGACTCAGCAATGGTGTTGGAACTACACATTTTCCTGGTATCGCACAGCACTACCTTAAACTGAGAAATCAATCATATTCAATAAACAACTTTAGTGAAAAGTTGATTTAGACTTGTTTCCCATCTGCAAATGTTGAAGCTAGACTGAAATTATAAGCAAACCTGCAGATTTCCTTCAGTGCCTTAATCAATATTTACACAGCATCTTACTGTGCTGCTGGTTTATTCAAAATGTTTCTGAAAACAACTTACCACCTGATGAGTAAACATACAGCTCATGTTTGGTGTTGTGCAACAATAGGGTTTGGTTTGGTTATTGATAACTATAAATAATTGCTGAGGGCAGTTAGTAACAAAACTAGTAATTTAGATCAAAATTGTCAAGTCTGGGCATCACCTGGTCATCAGGAAAATAATAGCCAAATAATTTAGTCTTATTGTCAGTGAATTCCTGCCTGATAAGGCTTTGTTATTAAAATAACAAGAGATGAAGAGAGAACTCCATTAATAGTGTTTTTTTAATTGTTGTTTTGTTTTAATTTTTTTTAATACCAAGACACCACACGAATGGAAAAAACACAACTTATTTCCCATATACAAGCGTTTACAAAAAAGATTTCAACCTTCTAGTTAAATACTTTAATCAACAAGCTAAGCTAGTAACACTCAACTAAATTGCTACGTAAAAGATGAAACAAATAATGATGTTAATAAACGTCTAAAAAGTAAAACCAAATATACAAGTAAGACTAGAAAGAATAAAATAATGCAGTGAGCTGCAGTACACACCTTTTTGAATCTTCCCTAAACTCTTAAAATGGGATTTGCTTTACAATTTCTCAAGGCTGTGGCTATCCCTGATGCTTGTGCACATTTTTTTTCAACACACTTTTTCTCTTCTGCTCAACTTTCTATTAATATGATTTAATTGGACTCTGAACAGCTAGCTTTTTAAACAATGACCTTTTGCTGCTTGCCTTTCTTATGGTGGGTGTCAGGCACGTTTCTCCAAGCCTCGCCTTCCTGGAACTTCTTTATTTACCTAGGGTGGTGGTGTGTTTTTTTTTTTGTTTTGTTTTGTTTTGTTTTTTTTTCCCCCTTGTATATTTTGACTGGGGGTCCGAAAATGGGGCAGCTTATGTAAACTACATCCCTTGCTGGTGAACAGGTACTTGTCTTACTGGAGTTCTACTGTGATCTAGGGATAAAGATCTCCATCCACAGTCCAGAATTCATTTCAAAATGGTAAAATCAGACTAATCTCAAATTATTTCAGAGCAGCTGTGGTTTAAATGCTGCATGCTGCCACTCCAAACTATGTGGAAATGTGTTGGTAAAAATGGATTTGAAATTAACTTTGCCAGTTTGCGAAAGAAAAGCAGAGCTCCGACTGGAATTACAGTCAGTTGTCTAAATACATAACTTATAACAATGTCATCGTGGTTAAGCTCTGAAGCTGAATTAAAAGCAGTTCTAACTCTGAAGAAGTTTGTCATAATACCCTGATTGTTAATAATTAAAGTCTGCAAGAGGAGTATTGTTGGAAAAAAGACCCCCCGCACACACACCCCACCCCCCATTTTCAGCAGCAACAGCAGGAGCATGTCTGCTTCATTCAGATTTTAAATGGGTGAATGATCAACAACTCCGGGTAGCTGTAATTGTTTTAATCTGTGTCTTAGAAAATATACACTGGAATATCCACCAAGACCCTGAAACAGATGTCTGATGGTTTTTTTTTTTTTTTTTTTTTTAAATGTATTTCGCCTTATATCAGTTATATCAATGTATTTAAATTTGAACACTGAAAAAATATAGAACTTCTTTTGTGTAATTTAATGGGAACAGACAATATGAACTACAGTGGAAATAAAACTGGGCGCTGACTAAGACATACGCTGATGATATTGAATCAGTGAAAATGTTTAGCATCCTCTCACCACAAAGCTCCACTTCAGGTTATATCAAAAACGTCCTGCCTCCCTACCTGGGCTGTTTTTCTGGGTAGGTTTCAACCAGGTTTTGTCTGATTTGGCTCTGGTTCCTGCATGAACCACAAGGAGGAATAAAACTACTCTGGTTCCTGCAATGAACCACTAAAACCAGGAAGACAGAGCACATCACCCCAGTTCTAAAGTCCTTCCACTGGCTCCCTGTGTTGCTCAGAGATTAGACTTTAAAATACTCCTGTTAGTTTATAAATCACTGAACAGCTTAGTACCAAAATACATTAAAGACTTGTTGTCATTGTATCAACCTTCCAGACCATCAGGTCTTCTGGTTCTGGTCTGCTCTTCATCCCCAGAACCAAACATGGAGAAGCAGCTTTCAGCTTCTATGCTCCACTAATCTAGAACAAACTTCCAGAAAACTGCAAAGCAGCCAAAACACTGAGTCCCTTAAACCCTTTTTAAATTCATAAATGATGATTACTCTTGATGTATATTTGATTGTGGCATTTGACAAAATGTAATGTTTGTTGCTTGTTTCATAACAGGTTATTGTTGTGGGGGGTTTTTTTAATGTAAAGCACTTTGAACTGCCCTGTTGCTGAAATGTGCGATACAAATAAGCTTGACTTGACAATGAAAACACACCTCAAAGACTTTCTGCTGGACAACTGTCAACTTAGCAGTCATTCATATGATTGTGTCGGCCAAAACACTGCCACAATATAGCATTTCTTTTTTATGAATGTCTCACATAGAGATCATTTGGAGAATATTATGCAGCATTAGACACACAGCCAGGCAAAATGGATGACCATAACAATCCAAAAAGTGTCTTCTCTTTGGATCAAAGTGGTAGACTTATTGCAGAAATATCAGCTTATCAAATCTTAGGACCAGCAAATCACCGGGCTGTGATGGATTCCCTCCAGGGTGGTACAAGACCATGAGGGAATCCCTACTCCTCATTATTAAAGGCCTCCTTCAACTACACTCTGAGGGATGGTGCTCTCCCACCATTGTGGCGAGAGGCATTTATCTCGGTCATCTCAGGGAAGGACAAAACGGATCTTAAAGGGTACAGATGAGGATCAGAGAGGCTTTATTGGTAATAGACAAACACATGATAGTGTAAGAAGGGTCATTTATATTATTGATCATATATAATTAAAGGAAAAACAAATGCAATCCTTCTCAGCCTCGATGCTGATGCAGGTATCTTGGAAAACTTCCTGAAGGACTCTGTACAACTGATACATACTTACTGAAGATACAGCAAAAAGGCCACACACACACGTACACACACCCTGAAGCTCTTTATAAGTATTATAAACTTGACCCACAACTTGGAGACACTGACTTTTTCCGCTATGTCTCCAGAAGGAGAAAGGAGAGAGACTCTGGGGAAAAATGAGATCGTCATACATTCAAAGACTTGTTGCAGTTACCTGTTGTGAATCAGAAACATCGTGCCTGCTATTCTGGGTGCTCTGTACCCTGAACCTAGTTTTTCCTTTTTCAGGACTCACATTTTACAGTAATGTGCTGTAAATCATAATGGTAGGCATTGTGATTTTCTGTTGTCTGCTCTAGCCCTCATGTTTTTTTGCTTGCATACAAATAAATAAAAAAAAAAAGAAGTTTCATTGTGATCATATATTTTGAGAAACTTATTTTGATTATTAGCTATAAGCCATAGTAATCCAAATGAACAGAGATAAAAGCTTGAAATAAATCCCTCCATGTGTAAAATGAATTACATTTCTGAAACAAATGAACTTTTTAATGACGTTATATTTTATTGCTCTTTAATGTACTAAACACCCTCTAAAAATGGTATCTATAAACGATGTGATTTGACTATTGGGTTTATAAAACAAAACAAAAAAAACCAAATGGCTTTATTGTAAAACCTAGACCTTAGGAAATAGCAATAATTTAAATACAATATGCTGTGTTTTTCCAGACTCAATAAGTAATGATTTTAATAATAAATAAAAATTATAGTTGATTTTTTTTTTTTTTTTTTTTTTTTTTTTTTTTTCCCTCCCATAATCAAGCAGACCCAATTATTTGAGTATTAGAGGGAAACTGAGCAAAATCAGACACTACATTTTGAGTTTGAGTTTTCCTTTATTGAACATAGTGTAATAAAAGAATAAACAGTTATATGCAAAGAAAATAAAATTTAAAACAAGAAGAATAGTAAAGTATATTGAGACGTTCAAAGAAGTGGGTGGAAGTATAAACTTTTCCATTTTAAACCTTACAATTTTAAGGTTTCATTTTATTCTGATTCTTGTTTAAGATGGAATGGAGCAGAGGGTCTTTTTTTTTTAATTTGTATCGTATAAGAAAATCTCCTTCAATGATTTGATAAATGTGTCAAAACTGAATTTCATTAGTGAGGGGATATCAGTTGTTTTCAGTGTTTTCCTGTTCTCTTGGATTTGGTGTATAACAAAGGAAGGAGCAGGTTTTAGTCTCCTGCTTTGCTGCTCCTGAAGCTGCCTCCTCGCTTCCTCTGCCTGAGTATAGGTTCATCTTTTGGAAGTCGAACAAAACATCAAATCTGCTTTTGTTCTCACAGAAACCTGAACCTTTTTGCTGTGGCTGCGTTGTCTGATGGCAGAATCCTTTTTGGGCTTTCTGCTGGGCTTGATTTATGAGGGGATTAAAATGATTCATTTTCGTTTCCCCTCAACATGAATGAATTGCAAGATAAAGCCAGTTGTGGTCTGATTGAAAACATGTCTCGGCCGTTATTCTTCAAGACCACTGATGGACTGTTTTTTATTTTTTTTTTTTCTGTGGGCGTTTCTTTTGTGTACCAGTCTCACACCATTGTCCCTTAATGCCCTGCATGCATGTTGGAGCAGAGAATGACCGTGAAAGCATGCATGCACACACATGCTCCAGCATACAAGCACCAGTAGGGAGAGCGGCTCCAGCATCTCTTTGTTCCCTTGTCCTTGTGTGAGGGAAGGGCTTTTCATAAGCTATGCAGCAGCTAGCTAGTAGCATGTTTGACCTTCAGGCTCCTCCAGGTGGCTGCTCAGAGGTACTGCGCCCCCTGAGAGCAGACCACATCGAAAAGCAGCTGATTGAGACGAATACCATCACTGAAACATCAAGCTTTCAAATAGTGATGTAATCTTGGTGAAGTGTGGCTTCATTGTTCAATTATTTAATGCTCACTGTGTTTCTCTACAATAAAAATGAGCTGTTAAATTTAGGCCACAGTCACTGATTACACAGCTTCTTTCTTCTTTTCTCTCCACAGTAAAAGAAGGCTTTGAGTAAAGCTCCAGTTTAAGCCTTTAAATAAGATTGATTTTTCAGGTTAGATGGGTTTTTCTATGCTGATTGTGAGGCTGAACTCTTTGAATCAAGCTGTCCCCATCTGGTGGTCTTTATAGGAAATACAAATATTAAAGTACAGGCTGGTGCACAATTGATATTCTTTAGTGCATTTCTTTCAAAAGTTTCTTTGGCTTTGGATTTTATTCTTTTTGCACTCATTATTAATCTGCTTTGTTTCCTTTCTCATGTTATTGTAGCCTGATAGATTTATAGCAGCGTCTGAGCAGCAACAATAGCTAATTTTCATTCAGAGGTCGGGGAAAACGCACAGCTCATGGTGACAAGCCCGATATAATCACCTGATTCTGCAGTTCCTTTTTTTAGCTCCCACAAAACATTTCAGCATCTTATCAGCGGTTGCTGCTTTAGGTTTTATTACTCTTACCATCTTGGGTTGAAGAAGCATTTGGTTGCTCTTTTTAGCCTCACCGAGAAGGAATAAATCGAAACAGAAATATTTGTCTCAGAACTCCAAATAACTTTTAGGCAACAAATGTGTTCATAACTTCGCTTACAAGATCTTGTGTCAAAATAAAACTTCCATTATTTCCATCTTTTCCCCAGAAAAAAAAAACAAAATCTATAATAGAATTTGATACTGTCTTGTATAAACTTGTAGAAATTGCTTTATATTCACGTATCCAAGTTTTGTATTATCATTTATCAAATTAAATGTTATTTGTTTAATCTAAAACTGAGTTGCATTTGTTTGATTAATTTGAATTGTGTTAATTCAAAATTGAATCACTTTCTTATGTTGTCTTATTCTGGATATTTACAGGATACACCCCAGCAGGAACCCCATACAAAGTGCCCCCAACTCAGTCAAATGGAGCACCTCCTCCCTACACCCCCACTCCGACCCCATACCCCACAGCTATGTACCCCATCCGCAGTGCCTACCCTCAGCAGAACATTTACGCACAGGTACGGATATCACAGACGACGTTACATTGGAAAGACACCGGGTTTGCTGTCCCACCTGTTTGACTGTCTCCACCATTTAACATGTGTGTTTCCTTGCTGGCAACATCGTTTCACCATCTATTAAAAAACAATTTGTTGAAGCATTTTTGCCAAACTCTCGACCAAATGGCGTGCAATCTGTGCGATAGTTTGGGAAGAAGACATTTTCCAAATTTCGATGTTTAAACAAATTGACAGAGAAGATTTAGAGCATCTCAACATTCATTTTCCTTGTCTTGGGATTTACAGAATGTGTTCTTTAAATGCGATTGCATTTGATGAGGCATTTATATCTGTTCATATCACTTTCTTCATGTGCTGGCCCATTTATTACATAAATGTACATGATTTAGTTGCCTTTCAGTTTCAAAGTCTCAAGTAAAAAAACGTTGCCTTCAGAGAGTCGTGATTAAGCGCTTTAATACTGTTATAAGCCCTATGGGCTGGACATGGGGCATGCCCCCATCCCTAGCCTCACTAAGCATTCTCCTTATTTGTTTTCTTTCGACAGGGAGCATACTACACCCAACCAGTATACGCGGCTCAGCCACATGTGATCCATCACACCACTGTGGTGCAGCCCAACAGCATCCCCTCCACAGCCCTCTACCCTGCCCCAGTCCCTGTTCCTGCCCCTCGCAACAACGGCATGCCTACCATGGGGATGGTTGCTGGGACAACCATGGCCATGAGCGCAGGTAGGACAGATACTCGATTAAACAAAAAGGGACCCTGCGATCATCAACTACTATTTCTTCTAAAACCATTCATCCCCTTTGAGCCTTTTCACATTTTTGCCACTTTCCAACCACAAACTTTAAGGTGTTTTATTGGGTTTTTATGTGACAAAACAACATAAAGTAGTGAAATTTTGTGTGGTGGAAGGAAAATTACACTTTTTCCCTTGAAAAAGAGGTTTTTAATCTCAGCGGGATTTTATTCTGGTAAAATAAAAAAGTTCTACATCCCGGCAGAAGAAGAGCATCCCCACAGAATGATGCTGCCACCACCATGTTTTACTGTGGCAGTAGCGTTCTCAGGGTCATGTGTCGTGTTGGTTTTCAGAACCCCATGGAGTTTTGCATGTAGGGGAAAAGGTTCAGTTTTGGCCTCATCTGACCAGAACACTTTCTTCCTTATGACTGCCGTTTACCCTACATGGTTTGTAAATCTTTGACCAGGAAAATTACGGCTTTCTTTCAACAATGGTTTTCTTCTTCCCGCTCTTCCATAAATGCCAAATTTGTGGAGCGCACAACTAATAGTTGTCTTTTAACAGATTCTCCCAGCTGAGCTGTGGGACTCTGCAGCTCCTCCAGGGTTAGCATGGGTCTTTTAGCTGCCTTTCTAAGTAGTGCTCTCTTTGCCTGGCCTGTCTGTTTAGATGGATCACCATGTCTGTGCAGGTTTCTTGTGCTTTTTATAGTTTCTAACCTAGCCCTCCTTTAAACTTCTCCACAACTTTCTCCCTGACCTGTCTGCTGTGTTCCTGCTTGTTCAACAATGTTCTCCAACAAACCTCTGAGTCCTTCACTGAGCAGCTGGATTTTTACTGAGATTAAACTACTCACTGGTGGACTCTGATACTCTGCTGTCTTCAGAAGTCTCCTCCTTTGTCATCGGACTACAAGGAAATAAACACAAATGCACTTCCTAACCCTCGACATAAAATATACTGAAGTTGTGGTTGTAATGTGACATAAACATTAACAGGGTTTCATTACTTTTCCAAGGAAGTGTATACCAGAGTAACTGCTTTCACATTAATGCTGGTGTTAAATGTGTGTAGGGACTCTGCTGACAACGCCCCAGCACCCACCAATTGGAGCACACCCAGTTACTGTGCCAACCTACAGGCCCCAAGGGACACCCGGTTACAGCTACGTACCGCCTCACTGGTAGAGCCCACCCATCATGTGAGTATCCACAGAGAAAATCCCTCCACATCCTGCGCAGCCTCACATTTCTTCTCCCTCTGAGACCGTTTTGAATCAGCCCCTCACGTTAGCCTGTGCTCTTGTTCTGTTCTCGCCTCCAGATCTGGAGTCCACCATCGTATGCAACTGCTCAAATGTTACACGAGCTCCCAGCGGTAACCATGAGAACTCGGCACCTGTCTGCAAGAACAAAACTAAAGTGCAACAGCCACTTTACTATTATTATTATGCGACATTCTCTAATGTTTTTACAAAGGCTGCTTTTATTTTTATTATTTTCTTCTCTCTTCTCTTTATTTCCCAACCGGTCTTTACCTTCCTACTCTATTTCCTTTTGGTTTTTTTTAGTTTAAATTCCTCATTTTCCTTTTTGTCATTGGAACTCCAGAAAGGACTCTCGACCAATCACAGGTGTCGGTCGATCACTCCTGTTTCTGTGTTGTGCTGGTGTGTGTGCTCCCCGCCTGCTGCCGCCGCCGCCGCCGCCGCCGCTCGGTTTGCTGGAAAATATTGGGCATCATCATCATCATCATCCTCAAAGACTATTGACTAATGCTGCCAAATTTTCTAACGACTAGATATCAGCACAGGGTTTTAACATCATCAGATTATTATTTTTCTGCTTTTAAAGGGGTGATATTTTTAAATGTCCTTTATATGACCCACCTCAATTGCGTCACCTTTTATTTCCTGCCTTCCTTTCCATCCCTTTTTTGCCTGATTATGTTTGATATTCAGCCCGATCTCACTCGTCTTCCAACACGTAATTGCTGTGTGTCTGTCATCCCTTCTGTCACATTAGTCGGTGCTGTGAGCACTTACAGACCACGACCCGTCATGTCCGCATTAACGCTGTACGTAGTACACACTAACGAAAAGATTCGCCGACTTCATGCTACATACTATGCAGGCTGGTATGTTGGGACACTATTGGAATGTTAACCTAGCTAGTTCAGGTCACATCAGTGACTTTATTGTGGGTGGGTTGGTGCATTTAAAATAATAGTGGTGGGGGGGGGGGACTACACATAAACACACTCACACTTGGTGGCACTTACTGTACAGTACCTCATGTTGTAACACGCAAAAAGAAGCGTATAGTTATCTGGCAGATACTGCCAGCAGAGGATGCGTTTAAAGGGGTTGAATAGGCACTAGGAAATGAAAGGAGAGACACATTCACAGGCAGGCGAAAAATTTCAAGGTACAAGACATTTAAGTGTGTGACTCTTCTCCTTTAAAGGGGGACGGCACGTTGCGGCTATTTTTGTACTCTACATTGATTTTCTGTCTTGTCTTTTGGCTGTGATCGTGCATTCTCCTTCCTGTTCCCAGGCGAGGACTAAAAAAGCAAACACGCGACAGATGAGGCGAATTTAATGAAGGGCCAATAAGGTAAACGCACTGATGGACTTAAGTCAGCGCCATCCACTGCTGCTGAATGATAGGAAACTTTATGGGTCTAACAGGAACGCTACACACTAACTTTAATGCTGTTAATGTGCAAGAACCAAACCCGGCTGTAATGTTTCTTCTTTGTTTGTCCTCGCCTGGGGAAGATTTGTGTAGAAGGTTAAAGATTGATTGTGGGGTTTAATATTTAGATGAGGCCTGTGGCATTTTCAGGATTTACTACACGGAGAAAAAAAAAATCTACTTGTATCTAGGCATCGAGGCCGGTTCCCAGTATCCAGGTGTAACCAATGTTTAAAACCGCTAATGTTTCCTGTCGTACCATTCCAATGGTTTAAGTTACTTCCTGAGATGCAGGAGAAAGTGCCAGAGCGACCAGAGTTTTCTCTGATTGCATGGAGCCAATTCCCTAACTGTGGCCGTGTACTGCCGGCCAGCTGGCTGAAAGAATCCTGTTACACTTCATTGGCTGTCTTGATTACAAAAAGACAAATTTGAGTATTTAGAAAAATTTTTGGAACAGGGCTGCACGATTTAGGAAAAAGATGAAATTGCAGTGTTATTGTTGAGTATTGCAATGACAGTATTGATTTTAACTAATTTAAATTTTCCTCACTATTATCAATATCGCATCTCTTTTTAAGCTTTGTGAGGTTTGTATCAGCCGTGGGCATGAGACAGCAAAAGTTTATCCAGTGGCCCATATACGATCGGCAAGGAGAGTTTTGAAACGCTACCACGTACCAAATATTGCATCCAAGGAGTTTTGAAACTGTCATATTACCAACATTAAAATTGCAATGATGATTGCAATTCAGTATATTGTGCAGCCCTATTTTGAATATTTTATGTAATAAGCACTTGAAAACAATTCCTAAATATAGCTGTTGTCAACTCTATTTGTGAGAAAGCTTGAGTAGCATCATCAAAATAAGTTTATAACATGGTTATAAATGTAGTAAAAAATATGTAATTTTAACAGCAGGAGGAATAACTTGCATTTTGTTTTAAATAAAACCAATTTCACCATGTTTTTGTTTTTACATTTTTTATCTAAATTCAGAAACTTTTTTTGTTTTTTTTTTTTTGTTTTTTTTTTTGTTTTTTTTTTAAGCTGAAGGTTATCATACAATCAGGATCTTGTACCGGCCCATGGCTACTCACATCCTAACTTTAAGATCTGTACAGTACAGGTTGGAATTACAAGAAGCATTTATTGCTGGTATGTGGATGTAGTGGTTTGATTATTGCAATAAATTAGGAGAGGGCGCCTCCAGCTGTTGGCATAAAATAATTATTTCAACAGCCGTTTTGAATTTGTTTAAAAACCGTTGTGATATCCAAATAGGGAGTCGAGGCTGCTCGCGCTGCCAACATTCAATAAGTAATACTGCAAAGAAGTTAAGAACATATCAGAACTTTGGGGTATTGAATAACATTGTGAGGAATTATTGCACAACTTAAGATAAAGGAAAAAAAAAAAAAAAAAAACCTCGACTTTACTATAATTTAATGCTAAGTAACAGGTACTTATGCTTTGTAGTGCAAAATGGAGGAAGAAGCAGTTTATATCATAATTAAAACAATAAGGTGGAGTGTTTGAATAATTATTAGTCAAGATGTTTGTACACTAGTAGGTTAATTCTTAAGAAGATATCGCATAATGCCGCTGTCGGAGGAAAATAGATATTTTACTGAATATGTGGTGGATAATACTGCTGAAAAGTTTCAACCATGACCGGATCCTGTATATTTGAAATTGATTGTAAGACTGAATTAAAAAAAAAAAAAAAACAGGATTTTCTTGCGACAGCAGTAATGTTACAGTACATTAGGATTATTTAACCAACCACTACTTTTGTCAGTATTCCTGAATTAAATCCTCTTGTTTGCTTTTTTTTTTCTTCTCCTTCCTATCCCATTGGTAAGTTGAGCGTAATGGGTATGCATAATATTCAGGTGTCTTTCACTATAGCATTGGATTTCTAGGTTTAAAAAAAAAAAAAAAAAAACAATAACATGCAGTATATTTAAAGAGCAAGTGGTACAGTAATGTATTTCTAGCTAAGCATGGTTGCATTAATGTGGCAGCTACTGTTTGTGCTTTTATTTTATTTAATGTTTGGGTTTTTTTTTTTTTTTTTTTGTTTGTTTTTTTTTTTTTACTACTTCTGCATCCCCGTCCTCTACGTATTTTTCACTCTGAGGGGAGAAGTTAACATGGTGTCTGTAGATAATTAGAAGTTGTGGAATTTGGTGCCAGATTCCCTCTTTTTTTTTTTTTTTTTTTTTTTTTTTTTGTGCCTGCTGCCTGAATTCCCAGACACGCTGAGGGAAGTAGAGGAAGAGCAACAGAGCTGAAGTGGAGGATAAATGTCTAATTTGCCATCTGTTTTAGCTCCGTAGCTGCAAGGATGTATCAAATGATGTCTATAAAAACCCTCAGCCTCCATTCTCTCTCTTTTTTTTTTTTTTTTATGTCATTTCATTTTCCGGTGCCATATTTCACCATTTAGTAACTATTAGTTTCTTCTCCCTAATAACTGGTGAGCTCTGAGTCCTTGTTATGTCTTGCTTCTCGTGGAATCTGTGTTTTCCTATTGCTGTCCTTTTTTTCTCGCGTTGTTGACTCTTATTACCTGTCTGACTTTTTAATCTTCCTGTATCCTGTGTGTCTATCTTGTTTTTACTCCGTGCCATTTTGCATCTCCCTTCAGACGCTTCATTTCACCACCCTGGGGGATGCAAAATGATGTCTTTTTCCACTCTTACCTCGATTGAACTTATTTCTCTTGCAAATTAATCTTTTATCTGTTTGACATTTGCTACACTCACCACCCTCACCTAAGTCTAATTGAATTTCATCATGATTGCTGCCATTCTTAATTCAACTGACCCTCTTTAACACTAGATGTCACTAGTGACAAAGTCATGAAGTGGCTTCCTTGTGGTTGAAGGCTTTGAGCCAAACATGCATGGAGGAATTGGGTATTGTATCTTGAGCACTGGCATATTATGATCCAAGTAGTCTTTTAAGGTAACAAAATTGGACCCAAGATGAAATCTCTTATTTGTTACACTTAAAAGTTTTCTGAGCTGTGGACCACCCTGGTCTGTGCATGCTGTGGTAATTTCATTTTTCTCCTCAGACACTTGTATTGAAAAAAGTGGTTGTCTTTTTTTTTTTTTTTTTTTTTTTTTTTTAGTTTAAAATATGAAATTGAAATGAATGCAGTCTTTTCCATCTGTTATTGTTTTGTGGTCAAAAAGATGAGCAGAAATTTTAACTTTGTTTTATTTTCATATGTAACTTTATATAAAAAATAACAGCAGCAGCTCAAATTTGGCCATTATCATCGGTTGGCCCAAGTGTATCTGTACATTAAGCCACTGCCATTTAAAAATTACTACTTTTTTTTTTATTATTATTATTCATGTAACTTTCCTCAAGTCATAATTTTAGATATCAGTTTATTTAATCTGAATATGGTGCCTGTCTAGGAATATTGAAAAGGGAGGGGCATTTTCTTTGTCATTTCCCATTGCCAGTGATCTTATTTCAAACATGAATAATAAACCAAATTTAAATTTCTCATCATTTTTGACCACAATAAGAAAAAAAACAAACATATTTTTCTATGTAATACTTAGGGAAAATTTAATAACTATGTGCTTTTTTTTTTTTTTTTTTTTTTTTTCTTTATTGGTTTCTGATGAGAACATCCAGTTACCAGGACATGCATGGTGCCAACACTGTATAGAGGCAGACCTGCAGAGCTGGAGCTGAGAAACAGGACAACTTTTCCCATAAGTATTCCTGTTTTACAGGGAAAGCAAGCATGTGCCTGCCTATTTCGTTCGCTCCATTCCTCGTCTCATTTTTTTTTTTCAATTTGCACTGAAGTGAAAGTAAGAGGTTGAACATTTTCACTTGTTCTGGGAGGTGGGGGGAACGCGTGCAAAGTTGTCTTAAACATAAATCTTTGATTATCTCTTCCTCTTTGCTTACGTCATCCTCGAACATTTCCAAACCTTTAAAAGGTGAAAAACTGTCAAACTCTTTTCCACTTTGACAGTGAAAACATGACGAGAACCATTCATTGCCTCATACATCTACTTCCCTTCACCTCTTCTTTTTTTCTGCCTTGCAGTTTGAGTCTTAGTTTTTCATGGGTATAAATTACTACTATCAAAATGAATAGTAGGCTTTTAATTGTCCTTGATGTTCTTGCTGCAGCTTTTTATTTTTCAACTTGTCAGAAGTCTCTCTTGGTTTTGATTTGACACTAAATGTGATGCAAAAAGTGGAAAATTCCTTGTCTTCCAAAAGAAAAAAAAAAAAAAAATAGGAGAAAAGAGAAAAAACACGTGTACTCGTATCGCGCTCAGATCGAGTAATAGGAACAACCCCATCTTTGGAAGTTATTAGTTTGGTACCCAGTTTGCACATGCTATGGTATCTCTGTTACCGTAAAGTTTGTGTTTGAAACTGAAACCCAACGTCTGTTCAGCGTTGAAAGAAGTGAATTGTATGTTAGCTATTTGGTCCAGAGTGAAGGACCAGTGTCAGGCTTGTGATATGAAGTGTAAATCTGTTTAATTTTTTTTTATTTTTTTATTTTTATTTTTTTTTTAATGTATTTTTGTTGTTGTTGAGGGTTTTTTTTTTATTTTTTTTTTTATTTTTTTTTTTAAGATCAGTTAGTGATCTTAGTACTATAACTAAGCCAAGTTTGTAATTGTATATTTACTGTAAAATGTAGAACATTGAATAACTATTAAAATTTTCCTATAAAAGGAAGACTATCTCTTGAGATTTTTTTTTAAAAATTATTTTTCATATTACAGGCTTGTCAACTCTGAATTTAGAAACTGGGATATAATCTGAAACTGCAGAAGGAAATCTTTCTGTTGCATATTTTCTTCTGTCATTAGAAGAACGTGAATCCGTTATTTCCCTTGTGGTGAAAGGAAACCAGCTGGTGAGGAACTCTCTTCACTTTCACTTCTCCCTACAGACATCCGCAGACATCCGATCAACTTAAGCAATATCAACCATTATGCAGACAGATTTGCACAACTTTCAGCACTGACTCAGTATTTCTTTTGTGCAGAAAGCACAATGTTTCAGCATGCTGGTATTTAGCTATATGTTTAAAATAAAAAGGCAAACTTTTTTTTCAGGGTTCCCAAGCAGTCTGTAATTGATTTCAGTATTTTTTTTAAGGTCTTAGTAAGGATGGGAAAAGAAAATCAGAGTAGAGAAAAATATTTGAATTTCCAAACTTTATTCTCTATCATGTTTTAAAGATTTTCTTTTCTACCTTGTCCATATTCTTTCTTTTCTTTCCTACTGATGTTCTGTTGTCCTGTTGCTTCTACCCTTGCTTCTTTCCCTCCTCATATCTTTCCTTCCTTTCTTGTCTTTTCATCTTTGTGTCCTAGCTTTATTTCATCCTTGTCCTTGTATCTTTCTTTGCTTTTTCTCTTCTTTGCTTGCTTCCTTTTTTTTCATTCACCCAACCTCCTGCTTTTGCCATTCCTTCTTTTCTTGTCCCCTTCCTTCAATCTTCCATGTTTCTTTGCTTGCTTCCTTTTTTTTCATTCACCCAACCTCCTGCTTTTGCCATTCCTTCTTTTCTTGTCCCCTTCCTTCAATCTTCCATGTTTCTTTCCATGCATCCCTTAATTTGTTCTTCATTTCTTCCACACCTTCTGCCACGTTCTCCTGTATGAACTTGTAATCTAATTGGTGTACAATTACCAGGTGGTGAACATGCAGTAACAGGTTAAAAACTAGTTTGCATGAAATGAAATCTCAAGGCTTAACGCATCTCCCATTATGTTCAAAGTGGAGGGTTTTAAATTATCCTTTGTACATTCAGTCGACATGGATACACATCCTGCTTCAGCTGACTTTTAAGAGCTCTGCAGTCTTTACATATATTCAAACAGAATTAACTTTGTCAGCTCTTCTATGAGATTTACACAGATGTGACCACAATGGACAATCTGGAAAAACCAGAAGCCTGAAGCAGTTCCTTACCTGCTTTTGCTTTGAGCAAACAGTATCATATAATGTTTGCAGTAAGCTGGCAGGTATAGCTCAAATTGTGCACATGGAACCTTGTCAATGCTTTTTTTTTGTGTGTGTGTGTGAAATCAGAGTTTGGTAAAGCTGGTGATTTATATGTAGGAAAAGCCTCTTATGAAAATGGCGGCAGGATAAGTGAAAAGTTTGTGTGAAAGTTTTAAAGTGTGATAAGAATCAGCTCATCTTCAGTTATGGGAGGGATAGGAGTATGTTTACTTACTGTAGTACACTCACTTGCATTAAAGTGGTTTCATTTTAGGCTGCTTCATATGTAAGCTTCACTTCATCCATTACAGTTTGTCTAGTTGAAGAGTTGAAGAATTAAAAACATGACAATAATTAAAAAAAACAAAAAAAAAAAAACAAATCAGGTTGATTCTTTTTTCTTTTTTCTTTTTTTTTTTTTTTTTCCTTCTCCTTTACTGATTTTGTGAAACACATCGAACTCTGGGTTGGGCCTAACATAACTGAGGTAGTGGTGTTAAAGGATCAGTAAGACAGACTTCTTTCAAAACTTTATTTCAGTGTCTGTACATGTCTCAATTCCAACATCACTAATATTTAATATTTAAATTCATTTTGACCTACAAATGCTCTTTCCTGCGCACATAATCACTATAGCAGTAGGACGCTGCTACAGTGTCAAAACTTGATCAAAATTCAATCAGTCTCATCACTTAATTTCAATCTATCAGAATTTTTTGATGGAAGAGGAAAATTATTAAGACAGATTATAAAAGAAATTATCATAAATAGTAATCACAAGATATATTTACAAATTTAAGTAAAACAACACAAAAACAAGACATTAACAGACATTAACTCTATGGAGTATTACTACAGAAAAAAGGTTTTTTGAATTGGAAATGAATGTTTAAAATATATCAAAACGATTACCTGCCTCTCTCTCTCTCTCTCTCTCTCTCTGAAGTTTGATTAAAGGGTTTTTGTGGCTGAATTTTGACTTCTAAACCCAAACATTATTATATAGCTGGATGAGAGAAAGAAGAGGATTTTAAAAATTGAACCTGGGCACATCTGTTTCCATCACCGGAACACCAGACATAGAACTGGGAAAAGGGCCATACTTGGGTCAGAAGAGGCTGATTATTTTCTCAGAACCATCTTGGATTTCCTCTGCCTCTCACTCAGCTTATTATGATTATTATGCAGCTATAAAAGTGATACTGTCAGCTCAGTGGTTATTCAGAAAAGGGCAGGCTGTACTGCTCTCTCACCTAGATCTTTTGAATGTCTTGACTCTTTGCTTTGAATTCAAAACCAAATTATTAACAGAATAATAAGACAAACTGCTGGTGGAGCTGAACCTGCAGAAGAAATTAACACAGGAATCTTGCAGGAGTTAACACTGAGTTGGATAAACATAGCAGTGTACAGTGCAGCCGAAAATGCTAGTCACAACTAAATCATAACAGGGTGATTGGTCCTGGATGAGGATTCCTCCGACTGTGAATTTTTCGTGTCTGAGCCCATGCTTCAAAACCCAGGTGTCTTCTTGCAGCTGGAGCGTGGGGGAGAAGAGATGTCACTGGGACTGGTCAACCAATCAGAGTTGGAATTTCTATTTTTTTTTCTATGATTTTTTTTTTTTCCTACCACAGTGTTTAAACTCCTAATAGAAGAACAGAACATAAGCAAGGTATATGACTTTTTAAAGTTAGAACTAATCATAAATAAATGGAGTAATTTAGAAAGGTTAAATATAAAGATCATATTTAAAGGACACATTGACATGTATAGACAGACATCCATTGATCATTACAGCAGAGCAAGGTCCTAAAACATCTATATCATGAGCATTCCTGCTTGTAACTACGGAATAAGGGGTCATTCTGACCAGATCTAAAACCATGGTTTAATCTCAGAGTCCAACAAAGGCCTTTTTCTCAAAGCCATTGTGAAAGTAGTTAAATATGTGTGAAAGCTCATATCTCGTGTGTTTTTGGCCACTACTCTTGTCATTTCTTTTGAATCACCAGTGTTGTGACTGCATGGGTGGCACATGGTCAGTTTTGAAAACGATTTATAATCTCTCAAACTCAACTCAAATTTCAATTCAGATATACTTTATTAATCCCAAAGGGAAATTAAATGTTGTTGTAACTCATATCAAGGTTCTTCAAGAGTTGTAGCAGATGCTGATGGGTGTAGGCAGGAAGGATCTCCTGTAGCAGTCTGTATTAAAGCAGCTCTGATTGAAGGCACTCTGTTATTGTACAGTGGTCTCATCTGACAGAGTGGTTATGTTTACCCTCCAGCTGAAGAAAATTCCTGTGAACATAATAGTTTGCTGGAATGTTAACTATCAAAACATCCCCGTCTTTTAAATTCTGGGTTCTCACACTAACAAGCGCACTCTGAATAATTTTACATATCTGCAGGCAGCCTCTTGGGATATGTTAATGTGAATCAATCTTCTGGCTTCCCAAGCTCTCTCCACACACAGAGACACAAACTCTGAGTTAGGAAACTGTAATTTAATCTACAGAGTCAATGGAGACCAATAAATAGCTTTACAGCAGCTCGATACACGGACATTTAAAGAGTGGCAGACAAAGAGCGGAAATCGTCTGTCTTCATAATTGGACTGCTGTGGAATGTCGAAGTTCACTCCTCTTGCGAGTGAAATCAATTTCACACTTATTGAGTCAGAAATTAAATCAAGAAGTGGCGACTCAAGATTTAACTGCTGCCAAGTTTGACAATGACGAGTGATTGTGTTCTGAAGGACAAACAGTAATAAAAAAGGAGTAGATATGGTTATGACTGGGTTGCTGGAACACTGTGGACAAAAACACTAAAGAACACAGAGTTACTGAATTATTACAAAAAGTTAAAAGTTAGGTATTAAGCTGACATGGGAAACAAAATAAGTCTCAGACAGCTCAATAGTAATCATGATTATGTCTTCTTTAACTTGATGAAGTTAAAGGATTAAAATAAAGACAACTCAAATGTTATAAAATTAAGAAAGAAAACTAAAATCTAAAATAATGGTGTTACTGTGTGTGGGTGAAGGTGAACCGAAGTGCAAGCTGAAGTCTGGGTGAATATAATAAAAAACAAAATGTTTAATTAAGAGTCCAAAAAGGATGTTAATGCTGAAACAATGGACTGGGGCTGATTGGCTAACAGGTTGCAGGTGTGAGGGAAGGGAGCAGAAAGGAGACTGAGGAGAAAGAGAGAGAGAAAGGCAGCAGGGGGCAAGGGAGAGCTATATGGGAACCAGGAAAATGAATCTAACAGTAAAAAAGAATAACTAGACACAAGGAATAAATAAACATAAACTAGAATAACCAAAAAAAAAAAAAAAAAAAAAAAGACTGAACTAAAGAAAAACAGGAACACAGTAGATCTAATCAAACAATAAGAAATTAAGACAAACACAGAACAGTAATCAAAGCTAGAATCAAATAATCAAACTCCAAAACAACCAGGACCTGACAAAAGGAAATTAAAGAAAAACCACAATCAAAATAATGTAACAAGTTTTATTACCAAACAGAAGTTTAGGAGTGCAGATTTTACAACAACACAGAACTCAAAGAAATCAGCTTTCCAAATTCAGACCATGGCTTTGGGATAAGAAAAATATTGACCTTTTACAAAAAGAAAATACAGTTTTCTGAATGGAACATTTCACCTTTATGGTTAAAGTAGGAAAGAAGGCATTTAGAGAGTGGAGTGATAATAAAAAAGGGATTATTGTCAACTATTGAATGAAAATGCATTGAATGGCTGCTAAAATAAGCAGCATCTTTGTCCAGAGTTATTAGGACTCACTCTGGATGGCTTGAAGAGCCACATGTGACCTTTGACCTAGTACCATAACTTCTAGTGTCATTACAGTAATCCATCCTAAATATTTATACAAGGCTCCTAAGTGTAATGCTGCAATATGTGCTGAATCCCCTCTTTAATAAGAACATGATAACAGAGGCAGGAAATTAATTTTTTTACCACATCCTTACAACCTCTGCTTCTTAAATAAAAATGTTATAGTTTCTGGATTATATCCTTTGAACAATCTGGACTATTGACCAACCAGGTTGAGGTGGCAAATCAGACCAGATGAGACAATAGCACCAAAACTCAGAGTCGATTTAACATCCTCTACGTCTGTATGTATTGTTTTCAATAGTCTGGGCTGAGCTCTGGTCTTTGGTTATCTTCCTGTTGCATTCTTGTGAGGTTCACTTTGTGTCGACTTCAGTTTTCCTACCTTTGTGGACATAGCGACATGTGTTTTTATCAGGGTAATAATTATTACAAGTCAAGACAAAATAAATAAATAAATAAATAAATTGTATTTATTGAATGCACAGAATCCAGAAAACAGGATGTGGTAACAGAACAACTAGATAAATACCACTAATACATTTAGACTGTACCATAAGTGGTGTTTATGTACTGGACTTTCATTTTGAGGAAAATTTTAAAAATAAATAAGAAATTATTTAAAATAACATGCCAGGAGAGTTATCACCGCTGCCGTGCAGAGCTTCCTGTATGAAGCAAAAACATGGTGTTAGTGCCTGAGTAGAGATAAAAAGACCACAACTGTTCACACTCCTTGTTTGTTTATGCGTTTTAGTTAGTTAAATTTTTTTTTTTTTTTTTTTTTTTTTTTTTTTTTTTTTTTTTTTTTTTTTTGCTACACAAAGTTATTGGACCTTTGTAACAATGCCTAAAAACAAAGAGGTACACTGGATGTCAAAGGGAAAGGGGAAGAGGTCTCAGCACCAATAACCACCCCCTCAGTACGTTCCTGGTTAGTCCAGCTGTATGATAAATGTTCTGGGGGAACAATTTATGTAGGTGTACCGCAAATCCACTGACCAGCTTACCAAAAGAACAGATTAGCTCTAAATATATGGCGCAATAAAAGTATAGCTCTAAGAGTTTAAGTTGAGAGACTGTCCGCGTGCTTGTTGAACCGCTGCCTTTGTGTCGTAACGCTTCGAAACCGCGCGCGCTCGCTCTGCTTCAAGCGGTGGCGCAGGAACAACAAAGGGCGCACCGTGCAGCAGGTAGGTACGGGACAGACAGACAGATAGGAGACCTGCCTACTCCTCAGTCTCAGTACAGCTCCACATGTGTTTGCAATGGCTTGTCTTCGGCGTCGACTTTACTCCACGTTGTGATACAGAAGAACGCTCAGGACGAAGAAATAGTACCCTCGCCCTCATGGCCAGTTCGAGTTCTTGTTAATGCTGTTCAGGGTAAGTTTATGAGTTATTTATCTACTTTTCTTACTAATTTAAACAGTAAACTGCCCCCCCACTCCAAACAATCACTGTATCAAAGTGTTGCCAGTAGCGAATCGCATAACATTGTGGTTAAATATTAAGTGTTTTATGGCATATTGCTTTAATCTTTATTGTATTAGAAACTGAGAGTAAACGTAACATGCATAAGAGAATACGTCGCTTCTGGGATCAGCTGAAGTTTTTTTTTTTTTTTTTTTTTTTTTTTTTTTTTTTTTTTTTTTTTTTTATGACTTACTTGTGAAAGGACAGGTCATATACAGCACTAAGAAAGTGTTCACACCCTTTGAACTGTCATATTTTCTCACATTACAGTCACTAATTTCAATGTATTTTCTGGGAATTTCACGTGACAGACAACACAAGGTAGAACGTAATTGAATGGCAGAAGGAAATGAATACGTCAAAGATTTTTCCTAATAAAAATAAAAAAAACTGAGGCATGCATTTGTATTCAGCACCCCTAACTCAGTGCTTTGGGGAGCCCTCTTTCGCTTCAGTTACAGCTGTAGGTCTTTTGCGGTCTCTCTCTCCCTCTCTACAAGTTTTGACTGAAATATTTGCCTGTTAATCTTTGCAAGTGGGCTCAGTCTGTATAGAGAGCATTCGTGAAACTCAGTTTTCATGAGTTGTCAGAGTTTCTCGATTTGATTTAGGTCTGGACTTTCACTGGGCTCTCTACACATGTATGCTTTGATTTAAATCTTTGGTCTGGGACTCCAATCGTTGGTGCTTCTGTCCTGTGATGTTTAGATGCTTCCATGATCCAATGCAACTACATTACATGACTGAATTATCGCCTCTACACTCATCCAGGTTATAATTATTTGAATATGTTGTGTTCAAGCAGATATACATGTAAAAGCTGAAGAACACCAGCCCCCAGGGACTGTAGTTTGCGACCCCTGATCTAAACTGTTACACTGTCTCTCTGGCTCTATAAGGTGAACCTTAGTCTTTTGTAAATTCTGAAAGATTTTTTTCCTGTTTTGTCCTGTATTTAGCTCAATCTTCCTTGTTAACAGATTCTCCCACCTTAACTATGGATCTCTGCTGCTCCTCCAGAATGAACTTGGGCCTCAGATGCTTTTCTGATTAATGCTCTCCTTGCCCTGCCTACCAGCTTAAAAGGATTTGCCCATCCCTGGTAGCTTTTAGTTGTGCCATACTCTTTATATTTCCAGGCAGTGTTTTAAACAGTGTTTTGTAAGAACCTCTGAGACCTTCACAAAACATCTGGATTTATACTGAGACTCAGTTACACTCAGGTGGACGCTATTTAGCTGGCCTCTGATGGCAACTGGTATCAGTGGTTTTTATTTAGGGGTATCAGAGGAAAGGGTGTGTACAAATGCACGACACACATTTCAGGGTTTTTTGTGGAAAAAACCCAACATAATTTTCCTGTACTCTGTGTTGGTCTAGCACCTAAAATTAAAACGACATACTATGAAGTTCGTGGTTGCAATGTTAATTAAAATAATATTCAAGAGTTATAGTTACTTTTGCTAAACACTGCAGCTGATTTGTGTTCATTGATCACATTTTGTACAGAATGATCTCTCTTAGTGAGAACCCAAGTCCCTGTACTCTCGGACTATAGAGGCTTCATTCTTCCAGTGAGCGCGACAAGTTATTACTGAAGGAACACAATAAGGTTTGATGAGCTGACGGTGAATGGAATGAAGCTTTAAAGGTCATCCAGTAAAACCAAGCCAAACATTTTTGCTGGAATGCGGCCATGGAATTATCACAGGTATTTCTCACAATAGTTTTTTTTCCCCATTTTTTATTTTGCTTGGCTGCTTGGAAGTTAACACTTAAATATTTAAACTACTTTTTTTAAAAAAATACAATCAAAAATCTATGCTTATTAATCATAAATGGACTTCTATAGGACTTTGCTAGCCATACGGACCTCTCAAAGCAAGACAGTTACCCTTTCCATTAAGCCACAGTCCTCATAAATGAATTAACTGCAATGCAGGAAAAAAAAAACCATCATGGAGATTATGAATCTTTGCAGCCTTGTGAAGTGATTTATCTTTTGTATGCAAAAGTGTTCACAAAACAATGATATTTCTGTGTAAACCAGGAAAGAATGCAGAGTACAGAGCTTCACATAAATTCACTCGCTTTGAGTATTTTCAGTAGGCGTCTGGTAGAGTAATGGGACAAGTGAATAATAACCTTGCAGAGATCCAAGAGAGTGTTATGGAATTTGAAATACTCATCCTAAAATAACTTGATGTTTTGAAAAACTTTTTGTTCTTTTCTTTTTTTCATGTGAAATAACTTGATCGTGTTTTACTCGCATTCTAAATGCTTTTAACGCAAACACATTTGCAAGATTTTCACATTATAGTCTATAACTTTGTTTTATTGCAACAACAAGATGGGGTTCGGTTAAGATAGACTGTCACAATACAAACCTTATAAGTGTGAGTAATTTACAAAAGCAATCGTGCGGAACTTTGGCACACCAACTATGTTTTTATTGATGATTTCTTTCGGCTGGCAGTGGTTGGGCTTCTGTGGGCGTTTTGTCTGGCAGACTCGGGTGAGTATAATGCGGCTCTGGTTTGGAGATGATAATTTACTGCGTGAGAGTAAAGAGGGTGAGAAGAAAGAATCTGGTGTTAAACTTGGTGAGTAAATATTCTTAAGCTCTGTGCCTACACCAGGTCAAATAGGTAGATTTACAATCTTCAATGAACACTAAGAACAAAAGCTGGCGCAATTTTCCAAGACTGTCAGAGGTAAATTTAGGAAGCAGTCAGCGTAAAAACGAAAGAAAGTTTCTTTGTTTTTTTTTTTTTTGCTCTCACCAGACTTGCATTTTTTTTTTTTGCTGTCTCTGCAGCGGTTCCATGACAACATCAACCACACGTCATCTATCTGGAAGCCTGTTAAGCCTCTGATAAGCTGTGTGTCTGGCCAAATGTGTTTGTAGAAAAGTTACAGCAACCCACAGCAGCAGAAGTTAGGCAAAACATGTTTGTATGACTAGATTACATTCTGAACAATAATCATTAAGACAGAAAGAAACAAGTTCCCAGAGGATTATGAAGGACAAAAATATTTGTGCACTATCACCAAGCCAGTATCGTATTATTTCTGGAGATGCACCAATCAGTCAGCCACAGATCAGATCGCCCAGTTTTCCCTCAAAAAAATAGATTTATCAAATACATTAAGTGTAAGAACTTGGTGTTTAAATAGATCAATCAATATTTAATACAGTTTTTTTAGAGTTCTAATCTGATAACAGAGAGATGCGCTTTAATCCCTACATCCTTAATGTTCTGTTGGATTCAACCTCCAAGGAACCTGTCAAACACTTTTTTCCCCTGTCGTGTATTTTAGTCTTTAGGGGGGGAAGAAATTGGAGCCGGTCAAAATCGGAAGCTCAAAGTGGTTTTTGTACAGTTACCAAGGAGATCTGGTTTTTATTTAAGTCAGATGGAAGGACTTAGGAGTGTGAATAGTTTTGGGATCACATCCAGATTGATGTGATCCCAAAGTCCGATAAGTTTGTCGTCAGAGATAATGGTTTCCACAAAAAAGGATAGTTTCTTTGTAGATAGCACTTAACTCGTTCCTTGTGGTTACTTCTGTATACCATTCACTGACGATACAAGTGTGAGTCATCAGATTCAGTAGAATAGGTGTGCGTTCTGAGCTGATTGAGATCATCGATTTCAACCGGAACACACTGGGGCCACACCTACCTGCATGGCTGAACACATTTTAAATGTGTGTTGCAATTCAACGGTTCAGAGTCAAACTATTTCATGCATGGAGGATGTATGGATAAAATGTGGAAAAGCTGTAAAAGTCCAAAGCAAATAGACAGAGCCCATTTCACTAAAATAATTCCTAAAATCCCATCTTCTTAAGGTTTCCAGTGTAGTCTGGAAAATTCTGTAGCACTGGAAAAAGAAAATTGATTTTTAAAATATGTTTCAGTATTTATTGTTTTAGCTTTTTATTGTCCAAAGGATAAAAGCCTGAGTCTTTGAAAAACAGAAAAAATTTGAAATAAAACATCCAAATTGGTACATATAAGACAATTTCACATCAGTGAAATAGTAATTTTACGCACCACAGAGTCATAAGCCAGCACTAGCATAGTACCGCTGTTATTATCCTGAGGTGTTAGTACTTTGGTTTTCGTTCATGTCTCTGTTTTGATCCTTTTTTATTGTTTATTTGCTGATATCTTGCCACTTTAGTTTGTCCTTTGGATTGGTTTCCCTAGATTAGTGTTTATTTCTGTTTGCTGTTCATGTGAGTTTCAGCATTTTTCCTTAAGTTCTCTCTGCTTTGTGTATCTTTCACCTTTCCCTCAGCCTGCCAGTTTGCTCCCCTTCTCAACCTGGTTTTAAGATTGCCATGCTGAGAGGAGGTTGGGGGCCGGGGAGAGTTGGTGCCGATTTAAATGCCCAATCCATCCACTTGAATACAACTCTAAACCTTTGCTTTCTCTAAACTTTTCTTAAGACTGCTGGATGTAAAAGAAAATGACGGTGCTGTTTACCATGTACTATATTTTATTGAGTGCAGTTCTTTCTGTCAGTTAAAACTGATTTGGGGCGAGAAGCATGTAAACAAACAATTAGGGCGCATTATAGCAAATTAATCCCCTTTTCCCCAAGCTCTGCAGGAAATGAGCTAAAATGAGCACAATATCCTACTGAGAATGAAACAGAGGTGCAGAACTTTATCGTTCTGGAGGCATCATTGTGACCTGTCCACATACTTTGTTTCTTTATAGTTTCTTCTCTACAGTTCATTATGCATACTAAAAAACCTGAAAGGAGATTTTAGAAGCATGAGCTGCCACTATTAGTCTTTCTTTGCTGAATTAATTCCATCCGGATTCCAACAGGGTCAAGCATCAACATGTTTTTGTTTGTCTGCAAGTTAACACATCAGGTTGTTAAAGACTGTTTACAGTGGGATATCTAAGAATATGCCTTATTTGCCTTTGTTCATATAGTGCATTTAAGAAATGGATAAAGACAGGATTTCTTGCACAATGTTAGTATTTCAGAAATGCTAATATTTACTCTTAATGCTATTGCATTTTGTCTTTAACAGCGAAGCAATTTGTGCAGACTGTCAGCCTGATAAGAACAGGAAGAGCAGGTGTGCAGCTTGCCTGGACAGATGATTGTTTTATTACCTTGATACCATATGGCAAACAGTGCGCTCGTGTCAGCACCTCAGCCCTCCTCGTCACTCGTCTATCTGTTTATGGAGCTGCTGATTAGTTTAAAATGTCCTAAGTAAAGGCCACATTGGCTGTCCTCACCGCTACCAACACAGTGTCTGCTTGGATAATCGGCACGTCTGTTTTCCTGATTGAAACGAGAAGCGGAGGCATGTGCAGCATGCAGTCGTGTGTCCAGCTTCATTTGCTGATTTGATTACTGCAGATTCATGGATGATTCTGCAGATTTAATCAAACATGTTATGCATTTTCTAAAGTGATTTTTTTATTGGTTTTTTTTTTTCTTCTTTTTTTTTTTGCTTGTCAGTTTTTTTCTAGATTAAGAAAAGACAAAACATACGCGCCAGGGAGTGAATAGCAGTTTTGTTTCACCAAGGTCAATAGAGATAGCGGAAAGTCAGTGGAGGTGAAAATTTCCCAGCTTGCTGTTGTGACCTCTGTTTTCTCCCTGTGGTCGTTTACATTTCCTGCTCAGTGAAATTACAGAGAAACAGTCTCTTAGCACAGGGTCATCATTTACGTGGCCTTATGTGCCTGTTTTCTATTAGATAATGCATAATGCAGCTGGTTAGAGGGAGGAGTGGCTGCTTAAGTCTATGTCTGTTTTGTTGGTTTATACCAACAGAAAAGTTTTACCAATTGAATATTTTTTGCTTCAAATGTACACTTCTTTTATATACTCACCACCCACTTTGCTGGTTATTCTCATTCCTGCTGCAGTTCTAGAGGATATTTATTTATATTATCTCACTTTCCAGTAATCATAATTTGAAAGTGCTGATGATAACACAACCACATGCATAGCAATCAAAACAGTATGAAGCACTAAATTTCCCACCCGGTTATGTTTAGTCTTCATTCTGCCATATTTGTACAAACTTGATCTCACAGCCTTGCGACTCTAGTTTAAAAATAAACTTGTAGCACTCTTAGCTGTGCCTGCTGGCAGCTCTAAAAGCAGCATGACTCCTGAGCAGAAGCGACCCAGGCATTGATTTTGTAATGTTACCCCTTCAGACTTGACTCCTGTGGGTCGCCCAGAACCATGTATGGTCAGGTGTTTGTTTTCCCTCCTTGCTTTGTGTGGATGAATGGGCTCAAAAAGCAGAAGCCGCTATTACCATGCTAGATCTGCACACTGGATTTGAAATCCTGTGTTAGAGGCTTAAAAGGAGCATTTCTAACAGAACAGGAGCACAGCATGAAAAAGCTTCTTCATCCTTGACCAAATTAGTTACACAATTTTTGTTTTTGTGGAAACTGAGAGCAGCTATTCCTGCTATCAATATTTTTCATGCACTTTCTCACAATGAGAGGAAAAATATCTATGGGTGCAGCGATAAATCAGCCCGGATTTCCTTAATTTTGGGAGATCGGTGATTGGCCGATACATTTGAAACTGATGTTATCCACTGATCTTATCTACCTCCACAAAGCTCTGAAAATCAGCCCCTTTCCCCTTTTGCTCTGCAATGAGTGACGGCTGACTGACAGTCCCACTCACCAGATCATGTCTGCAGGTGCGTGATTACCAATAGTCACCCCACTGTTGCCAACTTAGTGACTTTGTCGCTATATTTAGTGACTTTTCTGACAAAAAAAATCAGTATCGGCCAAACTTGGTAGGTCAGGCTTTTTAAAGATCGGTGATCGACCAGGAGACCGCAGTCGGTTCACCCCTAAAAATATCTCATTATCTCATCTTTATGTGAAAGCACATATTAAATGTTTTGTTATGTAGCTGACAGGATGAATGGTTCAAAGATCATTGCTAATTTTCCATTTAGCTTGATCGATTGGTACTGCTGTGCTTCAGACTCATTATTCAAATTTGTGCTTCTACCAAGTTTTTTTTTATGGCTACATGTGTTTACACGTAATGTGTTTAAAGATTTGTCCTTGCACTGTTGTTGTTGGAGTTTTTTTTCTGTTTGAACTATTTTATTGCATTTTACTATAAGGAATAAACATCACCACTAATGTATAGATGATCGTTCCCCCCTTAGGCAAGGCAAGTATATTTGTAGAGCCCATTTCAAAAACAAGACAATTCAAGACAAGTGCTTTACATGATCAAAACATTAATCAGACAAACATTACAGTGGTATAATAAAGTAATGAAAAACTGGAATACAGACTAAATTAATGATGTTCCAGTTATTAATCTAAGGCAATACCAAACAAGCCTTGATTTAAAGAAACTCAGTGTTTCAGCATTTTTAGTTTTCTAGAAGTTTGTTCCAGATTAGAGGAGCATAAAAGCTGAATGCTGTTTCTCCATGTTTGGTTCTGACTCTGGAGATGCAGAGTAGAACCATGGTTGGCTTCCCTGATATTAAAAAACAATAAATGAATGGATAATGAATGGGTAGTAGTTTACTGCTACCAGTAGTAAACTAATTAAGCCATACTAAACTGGCTGGGAAAGACTCATCTCATCGAAAATTACATTCTGTCTTGCTCAAAAGCTCATAAAACATTTTTAGGTTCTGTTACTGTGTTTTAGTTTTATCATATTACAAACTCTGTGTCATGTTTGTGTGGTGGTGAAGTAGGACCAAAACACAGGTGAGGCAGAGGTGTTGAATAGATGGTGATTAGTTAATGAAGAAATAATAAAAAACAACTTAAAAAACTCCCAGGAGGAGAAAAAGGGCAGGAACAAAAAGAACCGGGTACAAGGAGGAAAAAGCGGGGATATAACAGGAGAATCCAGCAAGGGGTTAGAGGAGAAGAGTTCAAATACTGAGAGAGTGAGTGCTGGAACAATAGACAGGGGCTGATTGGCTAATAGGTTGCAGGTGTGAAAGGACAGAGCAGAAGGCAGATTAAGAAGAGAGAGAGAGAATGGCATCAGGGGGCAAGGGAGAGTGAATAACAGGGGAACTAGGAAAATGAATCTAACAGTAACAAAAAATAGCTAGACACAAAGAATAAATAAACACAATTAAATTAGAATAACTAAGAAAGGACTGATTAGATCAGACATCTTTCTGTTTCACTGTAGTTCAAAGAGTAGGAGACTAAGGCAAACACAGATAGCAAATAATCAGAACTAAAATCAAATAATCAAAACCCAAAACAACCCAGGGCCTGACAGTCTGATCAAAACAAAACAGTTTTATAGCGACAATGGCTTAAAATGGATTTTCTTACTGGGAAGAAAATCCAGGAGGCTGAAAAATCCAAACTTGTATTTTAATCTAAGAAATACAATTTTAAGCTAGTGACAAAATCAGCACAGCCAGCTGCTTTATGGGTAGCAGCTACCTTAAAGGGTAGGTTTATAGTCTTAATAGCAAACTACTCATATGTATTGTCTATGGATCTTAAATTAATTTGGATGAAGTTCTAACTCTGACTTTCCTCTCTCATGTTTCCAGAGTGCTTTATGTCAGATCGTGAGATGTAAATGTTTCGTAAAAATGCAGCTAAATAAATGGCTGAATTTCTTTCTAGAATGTTGTCTGATATCACAGTTTCTACAGATAAGGCAACCTCAGGCCAGAGGTACTTTGTGCTCATGTGGGTAGATTTTGGCACATTTAAGGCCATTTAAATCAAAGTTAAATATTAATATAGATTGGAAAAATCAATTATGAAAATGAAAAACTAGAATGACTTGGACTGTATGTTTTCTTAATACAAAATCCATCACTACTTAATGGTTAAGAGAAAATGTGTAGACAATCTCAAACTTCCACAAAAATTGATGAACAGCAGGAAGAAAACATTAATCATCTAGCAAAGACATAATGATCATATGTGGAATACAGATCACTCCTTACACAGATGCTGAGCAACATTTTTACCAGTATTTTGTCATGTTTTGAGACAATTTTTCACTAACTGTTCTTTACGTGCAGCAAAATGAGGTCATATTTTGTAATTGTCCAGTAATGGCCCAACATGAACATTAAATAACAAGGAAGATACAGTTTTTCTCCTTAGCTGTGATAATTGCGTCAGTGAGATCATCAGCTAAGCCCTCCAGAAGGATGAAGTGAACAGTTTTGCTCTTTGCCACAGGTTATGTAAAAATAACAATGTCTTTTTAAATGTAAAAGTAATTTTTTTTGCAGTCATGTTATCACAATAAATGAATGAATACCTGGAAATAATTTGTCTACCAGGTGGATTGTCATAACCATAGCTGGCATGTTTTATGAAAAGACATAAGATCATTTTTAAGAGAATAGTTGGGATCTTTTGAATTGTGGTTTTGTGAAATCATGATGACAAATTGCTCCCTAATCTGTAGTAAAATGTCATTATAACACTGAGAGTTTGTAGAGGGTAAATAAATCTTCAGTGCTGCCAAAGGTCCCGTTTTCCATGTTACCCCCCTTGCAGACCTCCGCATAGAAAAATACACTTGAAACAACTGAATGATAAAACATATACAATAGCTTAGAGCTCACAATAAAAGAGGCTTGTCTCGTCACAAAATACATTCGGCTCTGCCCTTTCCCGTATATATTGTCCATATTTGTGAGCCAGTTCAACCTATTGTCCAGATGTAGACCCAAGTGTTTGTACGTGCTGACCACCTCTACATCATTACTATGTATGGTAATGGTTTGTAAGGGGGCATTACCCTATGAAATTCCAGTACCATCTCCATTGTTTTAGTGATATTGAGCTTGAGTTTTTTCTTCCTGCACCACACCAAAAAGTCCTCCGTCAGTCTTCTGTACTCCCCCCTCTTCTCCTCCTTTATACCTGACACAACTGCAGTATCGTCAGAGTATTTCTGCATGTGACATGTGTCAGAGCTCCAGTTAAAATCAGTGGTATACAGAGTGAACAGTAGGGGGCGAAAGCGCCGTACCCTGAGGAACACCTGTACTGCTGGTCAGTGTTGTGGGCACAAGATGAAACTCCAGGTCCATGATGTTCAGTTTTTCTTGAAGTAAAAGGGACTGGACTGCATTGAAGGCACTCGAAAAATGACAAGATAGCATCCTGACAGTGCAGTCCCTTTTAGAAAAGAATGCAAGAAAAAAAATCGATTAAAATCGGAAATTGGATGTGGTATGAAAAAAATAAGAGATTTCATTTTTAAGCCATATTGCCCAGCCCTAACCTGCAGCCTTCTTGGTCTGAAGTTGTTTCAGGAAGGACGTTTAAAAACAGAAACATGACAACATAAATCAAACAAACATGCTGCAGGTTTCAAAAGCGCTCTGTGGCTTTATACATTAAACATACTGCACAGGGTAGACTAGGTCATCACACAGAAATAACACATTGCATTGGCAGTGTAATATGAGTTTGTGTCCTGTAACTGTTTTCCTCCACTAAATGTTTCCATTTGACCACATGTGAGGCTGACACAAAACATCAGCAAAAGAAATCAAACAAATTGCAGATTACATTTAACTTCTTTTACACCTTACTTTCAAAACACAGATCACGCTTCACAGATGCTGACACACGTAGAAATGATGTATTAAAATCCTTAAATAGACCGTTGTTATGGAGACTTGATGACTCCAGTAGGCCTCTTTTTGCTGTAGTTCTCTAACAGGGAGATGTGGAGATTTTTTTGGGTGGAAAGATAAACTCTGATCCTCCTCCGCTTTGTCACTCTACAGTTATTTTAAACTATTTAATTATTGCTGTAGCTGTACAAATGGACAGGTTCAGGTGAGTTGCTAAATTTGTTTAGCAGTTTCCTCACTCATACCTGCCTAACTAAAATGGCATGTTCCTTCGCCTTTCCTGTATTGAAGACTGATAAGAGCTCGAATTCAGAAGTCATTCATCAAAATATTTTGATTAAAATTCAACAGTCTTTTAATATTAATGAGCTGCAATGTATTTTTTATTGTACTTTTCTAAATGCCATTTTATTCCTGCTACTCAAATTCACTTTTTCCTCATTTTAAAGCCTAAAAAATAAGTAAAATAGTGGTTCTTTAATGTCAAAATAAAAAAAATAAAAAAAATAGATATACAGTACATATTTATAACATTTCTTTTTTTTCAAGTATGAAGGAGGTTTTGCGTATCTGCAAAACAAAATCACTTAAGAAGGAGACAAAGTGTTTTGGATTGATTGCTGACCTCACTAAATGTTGGATCATAAATTTAAAAAAAAAAAAAAAAAAGTATACATTAAATAATGTTTCACTTGCATTTATCTTGCAAATGTTGATGTTGCCAGTAAGTGTAGTATCATGTATATTTTGCTAAAAAAAAAACCAACATATTTTTTTTAAGAAATGGGATTTCTTTCCCCAGTGAATAAACATACTGAAATCAAAGGTGAAATATGATCTGGGATTATTTTACTCCTCTTTTTTATTTTTTAATAAACCTTTATATAACCTGATAAAACAGCCTTTTTCATAAGGGTGAGCTGGCAAAGAAAGGCAGCAGCACATGTCATGGTGGGCAGGACAAATGGGCAGCAATAACAAAACAAATATTTAAACATATAAAATCCAAACAAGTTGACAATCTTTATGGGTGTCAATGTAGAGGGCACTGTAAAGTGAAATAGCGAGGACATTTAGATCAGAGAAACCCAGCTCGTCCTTTTGTGTTGTTTAATTATATCAGTGTTAGGTGCATGTCTCTAAACTGTAATTTAAATACAGAATCTCAATTTCAAATCAGTTTTTCGTTGGCTCTTCATTGCTTTCCGTCTTTAATAATGAATGAGAAGGATAAGCATCACCGTGTGCCTTTTCCAGTCAGTCGATCTCTGTTGATATTTAACCGTAATTTATTCGCCAGTCATTTGTTAGAATAATTGTTGGAAATCCTGTTGGACTCAGAATGCCTTTTGTTCTTGTTTTCCACTGTAGATTAAGTGATTTCCTGTCTTGTATTCAACATGCCTGACCTAGTAGTGACTATTTCTTTAGAAATGAGAGCAATACATTAGGTGTAACCTTCATGCTTGACCACTTTTGTTTTAACAGCATATGCATGCAAACCATATGGTTGCTTAAAACCTTCACAAACAGAAGAGAGTCTACTTAGGTGCAGTGCAATCATGAAGATATTTGAAAGTTAAAGGTGGTTGAAAGGAGAGATAGAATAGAAATATCCTTTATTGTCCCATGATGGGGAAATTTCTGTGCAACAGCAGCAAAGTAGCAGTCACAGGCAATAACAGAAAACAGACTCACACAAAGAATATAAAATTTATATAAAAACAAAATAAAGAATAAAAAATACTGCTCAGTAAGGCAAAATTTCAACATGACTACTGCGTTGATGTAAAAAAATATTCCAGTTCAGAGGAATGTGTAACTGAGTTGGTTAATTAAAAATGTACATGATCTGCATGTCTCTGAGCATTAAAAATACAAACTATGTATGGTTAGTGACAATAGAAAAATGCTAAAGTTGTGCAGATACTAGCTTGGATATTAACATTGATTGAGTTTGTGGGGACCTGTGATGTTTATAGAGTCTAACAGCTGCTTGGAGGAAGAATCTCGTATAACGCTCCTTTGTGCACCTGGGATGCAGCAGTCTGTCACTGAAGGAGCACTCCACTTCAGCAACAGCTTCATGCATGGGGTGGCAGACATTGTCCATCAGTGATGCTATTTTAGCTGGAGTCCTTCTGTCTTCCACCGCCTGCACTGGGTCGAGGGGGCATCCTAGCACAGAGCTGGTCTTCCTGATGAGCTTATCCAGCCGCTTTCTCTCAGCTGTAGATAAGATGCTGCTCCAACATACAGTCCCATAGAAGATGGCTGATGCCACCAGAGTCAAAGAAGGTCTTCAGGAGCACCTCCTGCACTCCAAAAGACCTCAGCCTCCTCAGATATTTTACACTCCTGTGAAAACTGCATTTTAAAAATAATTTTATTAGAAATTTGTTCACTTTTCAATTTAAATTCATCTCAGAATTCTTTAACAAAGAACTTTGCTTTCCCTGTTTTGTGTGTAATGATTCATCGATGTAAAAATATATGGTCTACTGGCACACTTCTTGCCTCTTCCTCCATTGCCAGGAAATCTGAAGTCAGACGTCACTGTTCCTGCACCCACTCACAGGGATGGGCCTGAGGAAGCTTCAAGCTCTTGAAAAAGTTTTAAGACACACAAACTCAGGCAATTTTAAAAACATTCTCACTTGTCCTTACAAAGACCATGTTGTGAAATGGAATGAGTCATGTTTTTGTGGAGGTCGCAACTTAAGTAAATCACTTGCTCAACTCCTTGCTTCCCTGAATGACTTGGATGTGACTGATGTTGGAGGGGTTTCATGGTTTCATTATTTAGGATTGTTGCATTAATCCCTATCTGTTCCAGACGGTGTGAGGTCTGAGGAGGAGTCCAGACAGTCTGCTGTGGTCTTTATTCAAAGAGTTTTGACACAGATTAAAGCATCATAATTTAAACACCCAGGCTCTCAGTTGACTGCCTTCATACTTGATTTAGTTTTTTTCAGCAACAATAAGTACAGTGCTTGCTAAGGTTTTCATACCCCTCAAACTTTCTCTCATTTTTCACATTACAACCACAAAGTTCAATGTATGTAAATTAGTGTATAATTGTGAAGTGGAGGGAAAATTATATCTGTTTTTCAAAATCTCTAAAAAAATAAGAGCTTAAGAAGTGTGTTGTGGATTTGGAATAAGCCCCCTGAACCAATTCTTTGCAGAACCACCTTTTGCTGCAGTTGATGCTTCAGGTCTTTTTGGGTATATATGTAATTACCAGTGTTGTACGTCTATGGTCTAAAATGTTATATCATAATATAACAATAACACATGGGCAGTGCATAATGGATTGCTGTGGGATTAACTTTCAACACCAAATGTAAATTTCTGTATTCTGCTGATAAATTAGGACCATGTGTGTCATCACTACCATCTTTGAAAGCCCTAAAAGAAAGACATGTTACATTAATTATCTACCACATTTAGCTCTCTTATTCAACTCATTTTGTTGGTAAACTGCATGCAACATCCTTTAAGATACAGCTAGAGCTCACTGTACTTTGCAATATATTCTTTACCATCAATGTAGACATTGTCTGCCCTCTGGTGGAGAGTTGTATCCAGTCTTCATATGACCTCAGAAGAGCTTTAAATGCATCAGCTCATACACAGTTTGTTGTTTGTTTGTTTACCCGAGAAGACGAACCCACAGAGCACAGATGTGTTGTATGAAGGTTAAATATCAAGTCTGATTTTAACATTTCACTCTATGTCTGTCTTACAGGATGTAAAGATGCAACATTTTCTCGAGTCGTCCCCTACTGAGTCGCTGATCTCAAGAGCGCTCCCTTTGGATTTGTTCCCCAACAGTTTGGAACCCACAGAACCAAACAGTGCAGGCATCTCTGTCAGTAACTTCAGCAATGCCAGCTCCTTACACTGCACCTATAAGGAAGACTTTAAGAAGATCTTACTCCCTGCGGTGTACATTATCGTCTTTGTGCTTGGCCTTCCTCTCAACGCAGTTGTCATACTGAAGATATGGAGGACGAGGCCCCACATCTCCCGGAACAACATCTATATGCTCAACTTGGCCATAGCTGACTTTCTGTATGTGATGTCGCTTCCTTTACTCATCTACAACTACGCCAGCCATGACTACTGGCCCTTTGGAGAGTTTGCCTGTAAACTGGTCAGGTTTCAGTTTTACAGGTAGGTCCTCTGCTGCCTTTTGGCTGATTTTCACTCTGTAGAGGGACTAGAAGTGGTGTCACTTTCAACAAGAATGGTTGATCTTTATGAAGTTACTAAATACTAACTTGTAAATCTATCAGGCATAAACATATTGGGATTCTATTATAAAGAGATTAATGGGCAAATTCTCTACATCATTAATGGAAAAAAATAACCAGACAGTATATTACTGGGCCCATTTATCTGCACCACTTGTAAAGATGGTTAAGTGAAATGAGCGTATCTTTTATTGCAGAAGCAGAATCTCACACTGATTTTTTTTTTTTTTTAACTCAAACTTTTAATTGAGAACATGTATTCATCTATTGTTTATACCCATTAATGTAAAAAATAGGTACTTTTAGAAAAATCTGCTGTTTATACTTTGTAAAACACCATTTTGTTAATAGGGCAACAGCTTATCTTCTATAACACTACACAAGATTGAACCCCAACTCCCCTCTTATGCTCCCTTCATTTCTGCTCAGTTTTATATCGGATTTAGGTCTGGATTGATTTGGGGTCTGATGAACCATTTCTGTGCTCATTTGGCCACGTTTTCAATCACTCTCCGGCTAAAAGACCCTGTGATGAATCATTTTTAGTTCACCAGTTGAGTCCACCAGATTTTTATTGATGATCAGACACAAGGACTGGTCAGAAAATTTGTGAAAAAGCAGCCAAAGTCCAGAAAAAAAAATTAAAACAAATAGAAGAATATCTGACCCCTTGGAAGTATGAAGAAATAAGGTCTGGTTTAAAATTTTTGTGCAGTTCTGTGTGTTTATAATAATGGACAAAGCTGACAGTCCAGTGATACTCACCATTTTTTTCTCCTATTTCAGTAATCTGCATGGCAGCATCCTCTTCCTCACCTGCATCAGTGTGAATCGCTACATTGGGATTTGCCATCCTTTCGCCGTGTGGTACAAAGAAGGTGGGCGCAGGATGGCGTGGGGCATCTGCGCAGGGTTGTGGGTGGTGGTCCTCCTCCTTTGTGCACCAACTTTTAATTTTGCCGCGACAGGAATCCAGCGGAACCGCACAGTGTGCTATGATTTGAGCACACCGACACGCTCGGTGGATTACTATCCCTACGGCATGGCTCTGACATTCCTCGGCTTCTTGCTGCCCTTTTTGGGCGTGATGGTCTGCTACTGCCGGATGGCCCACATCCTCTGCCGTCCCGTGTCTTACCACGGGGTCTCTGTAGCCACGGGGGAGAAACGAGACAGGGCCGTCAGGATGATCCTCGTGGTGGCGGCCGTGTTCTGCGTAAGCTTCCTGCCCTTCCACCTGACTAAAACTATGTACCTGGTGGTGCGCACTTTGCCTGGTGTCCCCTGTGAGATGAGGAACTTGTTCGCAATCATCTATAAGAGCACAAGGCCATTTGCCAGCATGAACAGTTTCCTGGACCCTATATTGTTTTACTTTACCCAACCACGTTACCGCAAAAGCACCAGGAAGTTTATGCTCAGAGTGACAACCCTCGGGGACAAGGGAACCACGGTTTGAGCAGGTCCCATTTGGTTACTTCTAAGTGATTGTTCTTTCAGTACATGAACAGCCATTAAGTAAGAAAGCTCTTAAAGATGCAACATAAAGACTGAACTGTATGGTAACAGTTAAATTCTCAGTTACGACCAACAAGACTCAGGGTGTGCTCCTGATTTTCAAATGAAAAGACTGTAACAGGACTGATCAGCTTTTCACACAAAATTGCATGATTAATTAAGTGGTTACTTTGCCATTGCACTTGCAGTAGTAATACAAATTAAAAACTGAAAAATATTTTTTACAACTTAGATCATCAGTTTTTTGTTTTTTTTAATTTTATTTGTTTTTCAAATGAAGATCTGTACATTTATTCAGCACAGAAACATGTTGTTTAATGTTTTCACCACTGGAGGGCGTGTGTACTCCACTGCACTTACACAGTGGCTCTGCGATGAATGTAATCAATGTGATTTATTCAGCATCCAAAGTCCACAGTGCACTAAAGTGAGCAGTTTGGACACTGCTTTATTGAAAGTACGTCTTAATGTTGGAGGTTACATTAAAGCTGCAGTATGTAACTTTTATAAACAATCTGGTTTTTTTTTTTTGTTTTGTTTTGTTTTTTTTTTTACATATTTGTTAAAACTGTCCCAAATTAAAACCATCTCACTGAATGAATTTTCTCAAATTACCAGCTGGATTTATAAAATAACCCTCATGTGAGATTATCCTCTTGTAATTAAATCCAAAATCAATTGAAGGCCATTTTCACATCTTTACCAGGAGTGCATTTCAAAGTTGATGGTCCTGAATTACTAAGAGCTCCTCGCTCTGCTAGATAGTCTAGAGAAGGAATGCACTGCTTGGCATCTCTCTCTCTCTCCCTCTCTTAATAGCTCTAACTGGATACAGTCTAAATTCTGTACTATATTTAAGTATAAAATCGTTTTATATTCTAGATTAATTCTGTTCATACAGCAAAATAGTTAGTTTTTTATCGTACTGTGTGATTTTGGTTGTGAGCCTCTTTGTTTTTCTTTTATCATAGTTAAAGTGTTTTTTTATGTTTTGTTAGAAAATACCTTTTGAAATAAAGGAACTGTGAATCTGTCACAATGAACAGTATAGCAACAATGCAAACAATGAGTGTGCTGCACTTCTGTTTTCACAACATATTTTTTTGACAAGTCATTATTTTCAGAATCACAATAATGAGGTAGCTGGTGGTGATATTTCAGCTCCACTGTGTGCTTTGTAAGTGTTCAGTTGAGATTATAATAAAGCTCCAACTGACTTTGTGTTTGATAGATATGTGTTACGCTGAATGTGAAATTTATGCAATTCATATGCATAAACATTTAAAACACAAATATGAAGTAATGTGCTTGAAGCTTTGCATTTGGACAAAGTGCATTTTTAGTTATGTAATGATAAAGTGTCCACTTCTATGCTCTAAATGTGAGGCTTTATCATGTGTATGATGTGATAAAACTTATTATTGTGCCCGTTTGTAGTGTTTTGAAAAGATTTGTAGAATTTCTTTTTGTTTGTTTAGAAATACTGTAACACACGTCAAGAAAAGTGTTCTGTGTCAAAAATGTTTTAGTTTTATAAATATTATTTTATTTTCTTAAGACTCCTTCTGTAGATTTCTGTGAAATTGTTTTTGAATGGTATTGCCATAATACAAAACTAACTGAAGAAGTGAATAAAAAGCAGATACAAACAACACAAGTTTTATGGTGTATGGTTTAAAACACTCTCGGTACGGGCATGAATCTCACATGAAGTAGAAGTGCACTTGACTGATTATAGAACAAACAACTTCAATGAATTTTAAAAACAAGAACTATGTGCATGCAAGCTGGATTTATTGTAAGTTTTTTCTCGAATCCTCACAGGGTCAAAATTATACATACAAGCTCCAATATTTGCACTAGTATTGGGGTGAATCTCCCTTAGTGGGTTGCAGACAAAGCCACGCAGTTTTTATAGCTATCAACAAGATCCAGCCATAATTCTGGCTCTTCATGACAGAATTGGTAGAGTTCATTTAAAATGCTTGGTTTCCAGACACTGTTGTGGCTTTGAACCACGGCTGATATATTTTCAATCGAGTTGAGGTCAGGGTCATTTCAGAAGGTTAATACTGGGCTATTTTAGCCATTCCCAAACCAGTTTTAATGCGTGTTTAGGATCACTGTCTTCTTGGAATACCCAGCTGTGTCCCAAGTTCCAAGCGTCTTGTTGATATTCTTACAATTTCCACCTGCTCTTTGCAATGCACCAGTACAATTAGCAGGATAAACATCCCACATCATAATGTTACCACCACCATGCTTGACAGTCAGTACAGTATTCTTAAGTTTGACAGCCGCACCATGATTTCTCCAGATGGACTGTGTTATTGTGGTCAAACAGTTCAACCTTTTATTTCATCTAACCATAAAACTTTTCTCCAGAAGCTACAAATCTTAGTTGAGCCTAAAGTGTCCATTTCTACCTTCTTTCTTGTGGGACAACATGTTCCAGTTCACAAATGGCTTGAGCATCAATGGTTCCTGATCATTCTAACAATTTTGTTTTTTTCTGAGGGTGTCTGTTTGGATCTGATGGGTGAAACTTGGACATAACCATGCATAAAATCTGGAATACATAAAGCAGACAAACTTTAAGCCTTTTCGATCACTCTGATGACAATGATATTGAAAATTGTATTCACTATGCTTAAGAGTCAGGCAAGGAAACCAGTCAATGTTAATGCTTTCTATTAATTCTTTTCAGAATTAATAGAGAACTTAAAGCCTGTTATTTATCTGCAACTTGCTAAGGGATATTTATTCAAATAATAGTTGGGTTCCAATGTATTTATTCAAGCCCATACAGTATGTAAAATCTTGAGTCTTGTGGATTAGAGGGCACCCATGCATTGACTATACCCGCTTACCCTTGCAGGGTCTGAGGGAGGCTGGTGCCAGCAGTCTCCGGCAGTCAGTGGGTAAGAGAGGGAGTACACCCTGGAGAGAGTCCGTCACAGAGAACCACAGGACAAACAACCACACTGAATAATAAGAGCAATTTATAGTAACCATTTAACCTTACACTCATGTTTTTGGACTGTGGGAGGAAGCCAGGGTACCTTGAGAGAAACCACACAATTAGAACATCCAAAGCCCATGCAAAAAGAACCAAGGCTAGAATTCAAACCCAGGGCTTTTTGCTACCATGCAAACCAGTTCAGAGGGCACTTACAGTAAACTCAAACTTGTGCACCTATTTATTGTTTTTAAGTATCATTGAAGTCGTTTCTTGTATGTAAAATAAAAAAAAAACATTCTAGAAAAAAAGTCAATTCATATGTTTTTCTGTCTGCTGCAACAGTTTTTGTCTCAGGTATGCAGACTCAGTGTTGTTAAAAGGTTGGTATTTTAGCTTTCACTTTAATACAGTAAAGAACATGCAGCCATTTAGCAAATTACAACTTAAATTCAGCAGGAGTCCTATAAAACCAGCATGCAGTGGGATTTCACCATGTTCTGTCCTCTAACTCAGACCTGAAGCTCTGGGAGCCGACCGGTGGGGGGCGCTGCAGTGACAACCCCCCCTTTCCTTTGTGAGGGACTGGAGCACAGAATTCCCCTTTGGAACAAAAGACCTGTTAAGCGGACAGCCACATGGGAAGCACCACAGAGAGGTTATTGTGCAGGAATGAAAACTTTTATCTTTGCCCCTCTTCCTACAAATGTTAACACGCCGCGTCTGGAGATCCTTACTGTGCCAGAACTGTTGTAAAGTAGGCAATGATCTGGCTGCCTTCTACCTTAACTCTGTGGTCAGTATAATCCTAGAAATCTGTTCTGTTTTATAATGGTTGCTTCTTTGAGAACTTTTTTTGATGCTCTGGCGGCGCTGTTGTGTTTTTCACAAGGGAAAAGGTTATAATTACATCCAGTTAGTCCACTGTATCTCCCCTCTATCAACAAGAAAAAAAAAAAAAGGTTTTCCTCTCAGTCCCCCAGGGGGGTTATGACAGCCCCTATATCCATTTAGTCCCGCCCACCCCCCTGCCCTATCTGAAACATTAACATGCACACGCAAAAAAAAAAAAAAAAAAAAAAAAAAAAAAACAACATAAGTCACGGAAAAGCAAATGATGCCAAAATAAGGAATCCACAAACAGTTTGGGGGAGTTCAGAGTAGTCGGTGTGCCGGGCCCATGCAGGAGGATGTGCGCAGAGTTACAAACTGGAGGAATAACAATGGAAAAGTTGTGTTTGTGAGGAGGCTGGCTGGGGAAGTTTTTGGCCAAAAAACCCCTGTTTCGCCTTTCTTTCTTGCACGGATGCGGTTTCGGCATTCGATCAAATATGTAAGTTTTTGATCAAGAGGTCTGCCCTCACCTTCCCCCCCCCCCACTGCCGAATTGTTTTATACATCACAGAGCAGCTTGATGTTTTACAAACAGTTTAAATGAAAAAGTGGTTGCTGTTTGGGGTTGGTTGCGGTTGGACTGTAAGAAGGGGGGAGAGAAGAAGAATGGAGCCACAACTAGAAAAGGTGCTTTGAACTGTAACAAAGAACGACATGAACAATGGCAGAAAGAAAAGAGAAGAATGCGGCCGTGTATCGCAGTGTCTCTTTCAAAAAGTTGGGCTCAAGTAGGAGTGAAGAGCAGCAACACAAATCAGAGGGTTTGGAGGCTGTCGGCGTCGCCCTCCCCCCGGAGCCCAGCAGAGCAGAACAGTCCTGGGCGACGCGTAATGTCAGTGTGTCAAGAAAAGTTTCCAAAATCTCCGCCACCGCAACCGCAGAGCCAAAGAGAGGCTCCTCCACTCTTCCCTCCTCTATTTCTCCATCCATCCGCCAGCTCACGGAGAAGTTCAGCAGCAGCAGCAGCAGCAAGAGGAGCGGCGGATCCACCAGGACGCACCAAGCCTCACCGGGAGATGGTGCAGCGCTGACGCGGGTGAGCAGCACTCTACCTCGGGCCCGCGGCGACAGGAGAGACGGATCTCCGTCTTGTAAATCTTTCCACGAAGACAACGGTGAGGGGTGTTTCCTGGAGAGCGATCCGACCACTTCAGGGTCTCTCTCGGACAGTAAAGCGCTGAAGTTTCACTCGGGCACCGATTCTGTATCGGGTTCAGACTCGGAGAAGTGGATTTTTACGCGTTTATCCGCTGAGGGCAGCAAGTTTGGTAAGAGAGATTATTCTCACATCAATGCCGCTGATCTTAGAAAGAGTTTGACTACAGATGAGGAAGAGGATGTTAATAGTAAAGAGGCTCCCCTACCTTGTAAATCTCACAGAAGTTATCGCCACATCCCCACACATTCTGAAAGATGGCCCAGTGTTACCAAAATCAGACGACTTTTCGATGAGAAAGCTTCGCAACCACTCAAGACTGGCACATGTGAGGACTTAAAAGCAACTGACAGAGGGTATTTATACGACCCCAGCTGCATTGAAAGTGAAAAGCAGTCAGTATGCATTTCTGTTTTTGATAAATGCATATCTGGAGAACAAAGCAGGGAAACTTGCTCTGCTAAAGACACTACTTGTTATTGTGCAGACTTTTATTTCAAAACTGAACATTCTCGGAACTCAAATGATGAGGAAGGAGATATAGAAAAAGTTGATTATCTTCCAGAAGTCGTTTTAACACTAGGTGTAATTATCACAGGATTAACTCTACATGCAGATCTCAGAGTGCCCGTGCTGAGGCAGAAGCTACCTGTAAGTCCCACAGAACAACTGGATCGACACCTGACCCTAAACCTGACCTTCAACCCTGTGCTGCTCCGTCTTTGAGGCGATCAGTGGGCTTAGACACCTCCTCCTGCTACTCCTCTCTACAGCAACCGACTGAGAGGGAGAGAAGGGATATACAGGGGGTCGGGCTGCCCAGGGATAGTTTACATTCCTCACATAGCTCCTCTAGAGCACCAGCCCCCATCTCCTCTACTCCAGCTCCAGATAAAGCCAATACCTCCTGTTCTTCTGCTATAGCTCCCCATTCTGAGCCAGGAGCCTCTACAAAAGTTAGTTCTCCTCTCAGCTTCCATTGGAAGTTAAGCTCTGGAGACGAAGAAGAGGTGCACATCAGGAGAAGGAGAGCAGGGGCTTGGGGTTATCCCTCCTGTCCTGCTTCCTCTGTCACTTGCAGGGGAGGGGAAAGGAGTACCACTGAGCGAGTGAGCAGCTATTTATCCCGCAATAAAAATGGCAGTTGGGGTGCAAAGGTCATTGGCAGGTCCTCAGGCAGCGAGGAGGACAGCCCTGCTTCTTTAGGCCCCCACTGTCGAGAGGCAGTGCGCCGTCGCTCTCTAAGAAAAAAGAAGAAGGTCTGCGGGGCTGCTCCAGCAGGCCGTGATGATTACAATGATCAGTATGGTGAATCAGAAGACAGTGACAGTGATCCAGCCCTGACCATGGATCACACAGAGAGGCAGCAGCAAAACACTGGAGAAGTTACAGGAATGATACATCGGAGCCACTCAACACGGGAACCTGGTGGTCGTAGCAATAGAGCTAGGGTGCAGCACTGGGAGCGCCTCTCCGCACCTGCAATGTCCACCACACTTCCTGCTGTGTCACGAGTGTCAAAAGTGAAGATACCCCCTTTTGTTTCTAGTCCTGGTGATTCATGCTGCAGTAGCAGATACTCCAGCACTGAGACACTAAAAGAGGAGGACCAGGGGAATGATGGCAGCTGTGGAGCCAATATGCTCTTTAATACGGGTGGATCAGAAGGCAGTACAAGCAGAGCTAGTTCGTGTTCTATGTTAAGTAAAACCTACCATGGGAATTTCACCATGTACCGATCCCCTAGCTTTGGGCATGGAGACAACTTCTCCCGGGCCCCTGTCCGAGTGCGGCCCAAGATCTTGCCGACAGTAACCTTCATACCAAGTTTAACACCCAGAGAATGTGGAGGATCTTCAGGAGGAAGAGGTCTTGACAATGTTGTGTTAAAGAAAACAGGGAGGGAGGCTGCAAATAAGGATAATAAAATTTCTATGTCCAACCCTGATATCACATCAGAAACTATGACTCTCTTAAACTCACTGAAAAATGACGTGCCAAAGCTCAAAATGCGAAGACCAAGTGGAGGGGACCGAAGCGGAACTGGGGAGGGGTCGTTGGAGTACTCTAAGGACTCGGGCCTTCACGTTGGGACCATTTTACCTTCAGGTCACCGCCCTTCACTGAAAGATCTTACGGCCACTCTAAGGCGCACAAAATCCTTCACTTATTCAGACAAACCTACAACAGGTGCAAGATCTTATTTGACAGGTGGTACAACAAAGAGGAGTTCCTCTGAGCAGCAGCTTGACTTGGATGATGAGAAGACTGAGGTGGTCTCAGACAGAGAAGTAGAAAGTGATGGTGGAGATTTTAGGTCCAGGCGACAAAATCTGAGGACCTACCGACTGAAGGATGATGATGAGGAAGTGATGCCTACTCCACTAGAGGAGAGGTGCATGCAAGAAGCCAGGAAGGTCATTCAAGATATCTGCCAGATGTGCAGTAGGGATGATGATGAGGATGTAGCTTTGATGTCATCTGGTAGTATTTTGAGGAATGAAGGTATACAGGTCAAGCAAACAGAAGAACAGAAGGAAGAAGCAGAAGGCGTTAAAGATGAGATGAGAACAGCTCAAGAGTCTGAGAACACAAAAGACAAAGATAAACATGAGCAGGAGAGAGAGAGCAAGGAGAGGGAGAGGAGTGAACCAAGTATGCAGCTGGAGAAACTAAACAGTAGGGGTACAGACTGCTGGGAGAAGTCCAATAGACAGAGCAGAGAGTTTGAGAGAGCATTACTGAAGGGCGACTCAGAGGAAAGCATGCTTTCAGGCCATGACTCCAGCTTAACAGATGAGGGGATTGTGACAGAGCCTGAGATGGGCCCCAGTGACCTCTCAGAGAGGTCCTTTCTGGGATCAGCTGGGGTTAATTTAAGGTCAAGAGAAGCAAGAGATGTTCTAGGGCAGCCAGTGACTGGATGGAAGCAGTCAGCTCTCCATGAGGTGGAAGGCTTCAAGCAGGAGGAAAAAATAATGCCAGAGAGCAGCTTGAACTGTACAAACCATCTGAATGAAGCACATTTTCCTCAGTCTTTGACCTATCCTGCATGTACGGCTCCGACTGACAACCGTGCTATGGATATGAGTACTACTACTTTGTAAACAAGCCTAACTCTGAGGGAATCAACACCAGCGGTGCTGTGTCAAGGGGGTGCATGTCAGCTGCAGCATCAGGCGGAGGAGGTGGAGGATTGAATCTCCTGCAACTCCAAGTGCAGTCCGCCGAAGGCGCAAGTTCTCTCCCTCTGGTAACAACAACACAGGGTCCGATTCTAGTAATGGCAATCATGCAGAGTCAACTATAGCAGCTGTAGGAAATGGTGAGTCCACTGTCTACCGCTCTCTTAGTGACCCTATGCCTCAGCGGTGCTGTTCTCTAAGGAAAAAGGGAGCAACAATTTTTTCTTCAGTCGACAGCACCTTTTGGGTTCCCTGTCTGTCAAAGGGGGATGTCCTCCTGAGGCCTCTGTTGCATCTACACTATCAGAATACAAAGGCAGCGTGGGCAAGTGACTTGTCTGTTTACAGTGATGGCGGTTTACGTGATGATGGCATTCAGGATTATAGCAGGGTCATCAGGAACATTGTAGCTGAGCCAGGTGCAATGGACAGGTTGATCACAGATGATCATGGCAATGGCAAGGCCCCCAAGAAAAAATCTTTCAGTGACCCCAGTCGCCGTAGTGAGGCCCCTTCAGTGTCCCAAACTGACCCTCAAACTGGCAGCACACATCAAGTCAGTGAGTTGGATCAATCTGGACAAATTCCACCTTCTAGCAGTGAGCCAATCCTGAGTGAACAGAGAGAGGAACTTTGGGAATCAGAGGCTAAGCCCACACAACTGCTTCAGGCCGAAATTGCTGCCTCTGAGCCAGAATGCAGTGCTCTTTCTGATAACCCTGAGGATGAAGATAATTTGATAGATCATGATGCAAAGGAGGAGAAGTTTAACTTAGATCTCAAGCTTGCAGAGGTTCTGTCTCCTAGAATAACACGTCGGCTGGCTAAAAAACGTCCTAACAGGTTACAGTCTTTTCCTGACAATGGTCAATTTCAGCCCATTGAAGTGGGTTTAGAGGACCAGGAAGAGCACAACAACCAAAGTAAGCTCATCTCGTCTCCTCCAGCATCCCCAATAAAATCCAAATTCAAAACCAAACCGAAGCACATTCGCAACACCAGTGAGCCCACCACCTTTATTCCCATCTCCCCACCTGCACAGCTCCAGCCCCTGAAGGAAGTGGACTTCCAAACAGTGCCTCCAGAAGAGGAGGCCCCATCTTTGGAGGATGTGACACAGAAATATAATCTTGAGGACACTGAGGCCAGGCCTGTTTCCATAGCAAGTAATGGAGCTCAGGGTTTAAGTCCTAGTGCAGAAGGCTCTGGTAGGATCAGTAACATTGGACCTACTGAAGCTGGACCTCAGAAGATTGGCACAGAGGACACGTTATCTGCTTCTGCTCCACAGAAGACCAAACCCAAAGTGGTGAGTTCAGATTTCTTTCTCCTCCTTTAGTGTGCCTGTTATTGTGTCTACTGCTGTGTGGTCTGTGTTTAGGTTCTGATTGTTTAGCTTGAAATATGCACACCCAGTACAGCACACATATTTGACATGCTTTTTGTGGTTTTAGTCAGTCTTTATTGATAAAGGAAGAAACTATAAAATATGCTGATGCTGCGTTAATGTATTAAATTAAAAATACAGCTAACTAATTGTTATGGTTTTATGGCACCATTCAGTGTTTGTGTTTATTTGCGCCCGACAAACACTTGCATGGTTATTTTCAGAAGCCATTTGTGTTTCAGGACTACAAGGCAGAGGCTATTGAAAGGTTGAGCAGTGTTAAACAAACATTAGTGGATGTTATTAGTTTGATTAAACAAAACTCACACAAAAGACATTAAGGGGTAGTCCAGGGCATGCTGTTTTGTTTTCATTTGTTTTGCCCAGCATCGATTGTGACTGTGCGAGGGTTAGAGTCATAGAGAAGAGATACAATAAACAGTTCATCCAATCAGAGTGTGTTATGTGATGCTATGTTTAAAGGCTGAGAGATTTATTTTGTCTTATTTTAAGATATTAGGGTGGCGTGAGGCATAATCCAATGTTTGTAGTCATATAAATAAAGAGATGCTCTGTTTTGTCATTCTTTTTTTTTTTTAAGCAATAGCTTATGTTGAGTAGTGGTTTGTTTAATAGTGAAGAGAAAGGGGAATTAAATTTACATTTTTTAATTTAAAATGTTTAAATGTGCCTGTGTGTATTTCTAAGAAACCTCTACATAGACACAGACACCATCTCACCTTCAGATCCCTGACTCAGGTTAAAGTTATTGTTTGCAATCATGGATGTGGCAGTGAGGTATGAAGAAAGTAAAAACAAGTCTAGGAGCTCATCCAGGAAGGCTGCAACCAACACCCATTGCTCTGGGTTCATTACATCATCAGTGGGATAGCTCTGTACCCCTGTACTCACTGTTTTCTGGTGGTGAGGCTTGCTGTTGGTGCACAGGAGATTTTGAATGGACTTTGTGGGTACTAAGGCTAGGATTGTTGGTCTCTCAAAATTGCCTTTAGGTATTAGTGTGTGTATGCATGGTTGTTTGTCCTGTGTGTCTCTGCGTTGCCCTGTGATGGAGTGGCAACCTGTCCAGGGTGTACTCTGCCTTTTGCTCATTAACTGCAAGACATAGGCCCCAGTCACTCCCACAAGCCTGAAAAGATTAGGCTGATCTAGAAAATGGATGTATGTCTGGTATTTGGTACTCGCTCTTTCATCCCTTTGCTATATTATGCATCTGCAGTTATGCATCCGGCTCCTCTGAAAGTGGAGCCATCTTCCTCTGGACTTTTTTTTTTTTTTTTTTTTTTTTTTTTTTTTTACCCACCATTTGCCAATTTGTTCCCAGTGGGATGAGGGGTAGGTTTGAAGTAATTTTCTAAGAATTCACAGTAGTTTTCTACAATCTACTCATAGTCTAATGAAGTTATAGGACTCCAATGAATAATGCATATCTGCGAGCAGGAGGTTGCTTAGAGCTAGTTTAGCTTAATCAGGAGTTAGAAACTGTGATATTTCATAGGACTCAACATGTTCATACAGGAACATGTATTATGGAGGTAACTAGTCATATAAATGTATTTCAAGGTTATTTTCATTACATTTATATGACTAGTTACCTCCATAATGCAATAAAATACTCAAGTGTAACAAAAACTAAACTGATCCCCGGTTATTTCAGTTCATGGATATAAAGTGGCCTGGAACCCTGACCAATCCCAGGGTTGCTGTTATTTTTCTTCTTTTTTTATTATCCTTAAAAATAATATTAGCTTGTCTTGCCTGTCATTTTTTAACTTTAGTACTGTCATAAGATGTTTAGCTGCTAAAATCATTCCCCTTTATAACTTTGGTGTTCATTAGTTTTCCCTCCCAATTGCTGCAGTCACTAAAGCAGTAGCTGGCAAGCAACCTTTCCGAGCAGGAAATGGGTTAAGGGAAATGGGAAGTTGTTGTGGTAACTGGAGGGTTTGATGATGTCCAGCACAACTGGCGCTCATTGCTCTGTGTGTGTGTGTCATGAACTGGTTTCCCTTTTCTTCTGCTTTGTGTGTGTGTGAGCCTTTGTGCATATTGTTTGCCTGGAACATGTCAATGTCTTGTTCAAACGTTTGGAGCCAACACATTAAGTTTAGAACGGTGCCCTGCAGCTCTGCTGAACCCTGACGGCCTGTGTGATGTGGACTGAATGTAATAATGACTGTGCCAGGCTAAAAATGATCCCTTAGAGGTTTGGAGGCATAGAAAGAAAAAGGAAAGACAAAATGAAATGTTAGAGGGGTAAGGGAGGAATATTTTTCCTTCTCTTTCACCTTTATTTTACTTGTTTTACCTACTCTTTTTTTTTTTTTTTTTTTTTTTCCCTCTGCACCAGTGTTATCTTCTTAATCTAGATCCAATCTCCCTCCCTCTTCCAGATGTTTTTGCCAGTCATAGCCTATACTGTTTGCATGCCTGTCATGTCGTGCCAGCTTGTTGCGTTTTCACATCTCCATTTGTCTTTTTCAGTCTAATTCCCCCAAATTCTACCTCATGTTATCTTATTCTCTCTGCAGTGTCTTTGGAACATTGCAGTGAAATGAGGTCATAACTTTCAGTGCAGACCATGCTGACAAGCCAAATGTCAGGTAGACGGAGAAAGAAAGCAAAAAAAAAAGAAGAAAATATTGAGGGAGTTGGAAGAAAGCGTACTGGTTTATAAAAAGTAACAGGATTAAAATAGAACTGAGACAGAGTTAAAGAATGAAGCAGAAATGAAGGAAAGGGAGTACATGAAAAAGGAGACTGGCCATTAGTGAAAAAGTAAAGGAAAACCGTTTAATTGTTGATCTGTTTTTTGTGGTTTATTTAAACAGCACAATTCTTCTCATATATCTAACAAGTTTATCAAATTCACGTCTTGAGCTTTTGGACTGGTGTGTTAACGATGAGTACTTCTCAGGGAATGAACAAGCAGGTTTGAACAAACTGTACCACGAGGTGTTGCTGTAACCAGCAGTGTCTGTCATTTGCTCAAAAATGTCAGCGCACATATTGTGTTTTTGCCCCTTATTGTGATGGATGGAGGCCTTCTCTTGACCTGATATGTGCGTGCATGTCTTCTGCTCATTATAACAGTCTTTACTTTAACAGGCAGCAGGAATGTGATTCATTTTCAGCCTCTCCTTTTGTTGCATAACATCTCTCAACTTCCCAAAAGAGAGAAAGATTAACAGTGTGTGCCATGTCATAATGACTTAATTTGGGATATTTCATGTTCTAGAATTAGAACCTTTGTTTACTAACCACGGTTATATCAGCCTGTTCTGGTGACATGACTTCTTGCATACTCTTTGCAAGCTCTTTCCTCAGACCAGGCATAACTGTGTACCACATTGTTCATTATCATTTGAGTAATGAGGCCAGGACATGTTGACAGAAGGTATGAGTTGTAGTGTTTAAAGAAGATGGGTGGAGGAAAGAATATAACTGGAGAGGGAAAGAAAAGCTGGTTTAGATCAACTCTTCATGGATTAGATTTAAAAGCAACGTGTTTATAACGATAGATTTATGAGTGACTTTGTTTTATTTGACCACCCACATAGAATCAAATACTTTCCATCTACTTTTTTTACGGCCACTCTCTTATAATCCCTTTTTATACTAACCAGATTTAAATGAACGAAAAAGTAGAGCCAGGCTGGAAGCTCGTTTTGATGTTGACTTCATAGTTCTGTTAGTTAATACTGTTAACTGTAAATTGGTAAATCACAAAATTAAAAACCTCAACACAATGCAGAGAAAGATTAAACTGGATTCTATTATCATAAATCATCATTGGTTTAGGGTAAATTAATATTTATATAACAATAAAGAACCCAGCTCTTGTATATAATGTCATTAAGATGATGTTACTTGGCTAATATGATGTAGCGTGTTTTTAATTTACACAAAGTGTTTTGATTCAAAAACAGGGATAATCATGTAATCCTGTAAATTTAACTTCAATCAATAAACTTGCAGGGCATTTTTCTTTTATGATCAATATTGGTTAATTTTTTTTTTGAGTAAAAAAATAAACGACAACTAAAATCAACCTGATTAGCTATGAGGCTTCAGCTGTTCTGAAGATTTCTTTAGTTTTCTACAACCTTGCTGAGATATGACATCTTTCAACTACATGTAAAGGGCGTTTGCCCCTCTTATTGGCTATTTACCAACCTACACCAGCTGCATCTGGTCGACGGCTGATGCTCCAGGGTGCAACTCCCAGTGATCTTTTCCAAACGAGTGCTTGTAGATTTTCCCCAGAAGCTGCTGTTATGTCTCGAGCTCACAGGCTCTTTGTGATTACCAGTCAACGCTGCTTCTGCTCTTCCTTTATTGGTGTGACCTGCTCCCATTGCTACAGTTTTGGGGGTTTTTTTGTGTGGGGTGTTATTGAAGAAGGCTTTCTTAATTTTGTTTTTGCTTTGTTTAGCCTCTACATCATCTTAAACTTCTACACTGATAGCTGCTGCACCATTTTTAAAAAAATGTCATTCAGTAGAATCTTCTATTTTCTGGTTACTTTTCACAACGTCGTAATCGGCAGGTGTAAACTTTGCATGAGAGGTTTAAATGATTGTAACTGCTAGGGATGGTAAATTTTTATTTTATTTATATTTTGAAAAAAAGTTATGACTAGTATTCAGATTTATCTGGACAACAATGGACTCTAATGATGATTACAAAACCTCAAAACTGGCAGTATGGTTGGTATCCTTAATTTTGGTTTTGTTAGAGCATAATTTAAATCACTATATTTGAAAGTATGACTTAATGTAATTATTGTGTATAGTTAGAGGTGAAACTCCACCTGTTTATGTAAAATGAGCGATACATCTGTTACTGCATATGGTCAGAGCCCAATAAACACAAGATCAGAAGATAAACACAGTGACAGATGTCTTGCCCAAATACCAACAAATTATTGTGATAAAAATTTAAGTCCGTATTGCCCATCCATCGTAACTACTTTATGATACTTAGTTTGTGATTAACTAATTCAGTGTATTACTTTGGTTATTAGATAGAAAAAGATAGTTCATAGTTGTTATGCCTTTAAGAACAACTTGTTTTATATAAACGCCTCCCACAAAAATCAGTAAAAGGAAAAACAAACCCTAATCCATTAATCAACTCTCTTTAAAGGCCAGCTTGAAAGTTGAATGAAAGGCCGGGTCACACAGTGAATATTGAGCTGGTGCATGGAGCTCTTTCTTTACATGCAAAGGTCAGCCAAGGGTTGTGGGGGTCTAAAGCAACTGAGAGAGGTTAAATTTCTGAAGAGATGAAAGGTTCAGGATATGGTTTGTTCTTGCTCTGCGGATAAGTGGGAGGAGGCGGGATGAATCAGAAGATAAAAGATTATGCTGGGGATATCTGTGCTATCTGTGACACACATGTGGTGTCTGCTAGGGGACCTTTTACTCTGAAAACTGTTCCAGAAACGTCTTACTTGGGAGAATGAATCACCAGACTGGCTTTTGACTGCTATGTGCAACTACCCAAAACATTTTGACAACACCACCAGCTAAAAACCTTTGGGGCCTGATTACAATGGTTTGGTGTTAGTTATGGCTTAGACCCGCTGATAAAATCTAACACCTCTGTATGTGCATAATTTTTCTTTAAAAGCTCTCAGACCTTTAGTTGTCCTTGAAGAAAAAACCTGTTCTGTACTGAAAGAAACCTACGTTCATCCTTGTTTTATTTTTCCTTGAGTCTAAGTTTTAAAACCCAGTAAGTTAACAGTTTTACAGACAAATCTGCGATTAGGGAATCTGCAAATACTGAACCGTGAATAGGCGGGCGTCTACCGTAGGTTTCTTTAAAACTCTCTCAGCCTCACATTGCTGTGGAGTAGTTTCGGCCTGCTCTTTTTTTCCAAAATCTATTCACTTAGTTGAAGTTTGTCTGTATTCATTTATGCACAGCTCTCGAAAGTCCTCCCACATCCCAACAACCAAGTTAGGTCTGGGTTTTACCACTGGGACATTGTAGCACCTTCATTCTTTTCTTTTTCCAGACTTGCTGCTGTGTTTGGAATCATCCTCCAGTTTTGCAGTGCTGTTTGGACCAAGCTTTAGCTGCCAGATAGATGACGTCACATCTGACGCTTGAATACGTTGGCAAACAGAGGAGATAACGGTCGACTCAAAGACTGCAAGATGCCAAGGTCCTGTGGCTGCAACTCGAGCCAGGATCATCCATTCTCTTCCTCCATGGTTGGCAATTAGAATGAGAGGTTTACACTATGGCTGAACATCTCTACTTTGGTCTCTTCTGGTGAAAGCACAGTGTTCCAGAAGTGTTGTGGTTTGTTTCACTTCAGCTTTGCAAATCCTGCCATATTCTTTGAGCTTGAGATTTGGAGTTTTAAAAAATAAATAAATAAATAAATAAATAAATAAATAAAAAAAAAAATAATAAAAAATTATTGAGTCCACTCATGAAATGATGGGCAGTCTGTCTTAAATTAATTTTCCCTTATAATCCCTCTCAGATTGATGGGTTGCGTTCTCAAGGTGATTGCTGATGTCTTTCCTTTCCTTGGCAAAACACAGACAGGCCAACTGCCAAATCTCCTGCTGATACAAAGGCGGTCACCCCAGCGGATCATTTATTTAAGAATGTTTAAGTAATAGCACCCAGCTGCTACCTTTTCTCCTAAATACCATGGAAACAGCAAGGGTAGACTTAGTTGCTTTATGCATAACTTTACTTAGGATGCACCTTCTGTTTCTGCGAAGTGAAACATTTTGGCCTGGAAGGTTTCCAGCTTGACTTAAAGGTTTCGTTATACTTGAGTCTGTTCCTGTCCAGACATCCCACTCAGCCTCGTCACCTATCTCCTGCTCCGCTTCCTCTTGGCTTTCCTTTAGTCTGGCTCCGTTTTCCTCATGCTAAACAGGTGTGCAACAGTACTTGCACACAAATTCAGATACTGTGAGAAAGATTCATATAACTGTTTTGTTTATGTATCAGAGCCTAATATTTACTGCTGCAAGTCTGATGTTTTTGCAGAAAAGATCAGATAGTATGTACAATTCTGTTAACTTTTGTGTGGACAGATCTTTTGTCGTCTAGGATAATGACAACAATATTCTTTGCTTGGCATCCTGCACATCAGAAAGCAGGTAATGGAGTACATTTACAAGTAGTTTGTTTTAAATTATTGGTTGTAGGAGTAGTTTTCAGCTGAAGCTGTTAGTTGCTAAGGTAAAAGTATTGGAGCTATTATTTTCATTCTGAATGTTTTTTCTAATTTCTGGTGGTAATTTTGAATAGTTTCAGCCATTTTCAGCTCATTTTTAGAGTTCCAGCAGTAACAAGTGGCTGAGTAAAGGTTGTCTTTAGAAGCTATGAAAACGGATGTGTAGTGTCTCTCCATCTGTAGTGAGGCTCCATCTGGTTTCTCACAGTACATGTATATAAAAAAAACACATCTGTGGGAAAACAGTGCTGAATATCCTTGCTGGGTTAATCACAGTTGCGCTACGCTTTGAAAATCTTTAGCATGTCCTTTTAAGGAAAGGCTCCCTTGGTTTTTGATTGCCGTATTTCAGATTTTTTTTTTTTTTGTTGTTGAAATTTACTGTTGCCCATGTGAATAATGAATTTGTTTCAGTGTGGTTGCTGGTCTTTGCCTTCATTTTCCTCCTTGTTCCTGACTCCTGTCCCTTTCTAGCTCTCCTCTCTCGGTTGATGTGGATCCACCCAGTGTAATTACAGAGCAGTTTGCTTGTGTAAGGAAAGCCTCTCCTGAAACAGCACTTTCTAACAGACTTGCCATTTCAGCCGTTTTGTGTGCACAGAAAAATTTTGGCACAGTTTTTGTGTGTGATGGAAAGAAAAAAACAGGCACATTCACCTGACTCTAATAAACAGGTTAACCTTTTGAAGACTGCTTTTTCTTTGGTTCAATTAAGCAGGACATTATGGAACATCTGTGGTATGCCCATTGAAATTTTAGCCTTCCTTTTCGGTTTCTCTCTGAATCAGACATCTGCTCCTGCTGTGGCTGCAAATATGTTAACGTGAGAAACATAGTATTCAGTTGCTGGATGACTGACGTAATGCCGACTAACTGGTGCCAGCTAGTGTAGATTAATTTTTCTAACATATTAAAAAACAAAAATTCAGAATGTTTTTTTTTTCTTAAAAAAACTATTCCTTACAAAAATAAATCACTCGATTGTCAATATCAGATTGTACTAATAACAAGAATGCAAATCAACTCAGATTAAGCATTACAAAAAAAAAAATTGATAAATTCTGTCTTTTTTTTATCTCCTCAGTTTATCTTTCTTTATTGTAGCAAAACTCTGTATGCTGCTGAGATTAATAAGGTTAACCTAGCTTTATGTATTACAAAGTTGCACTGGAAAGTTGCACCAGGTTAGTCACTTCTATACTGTTACAATGTTGGGTCTATGTCAAGGTCCAGGTTTAAGTTAATGAGTTAAAAGGTGGGGTTGCACCGATCACCATGGACAAGTGCGGCGTGCATTTGTAACAATGTTGCAAGTGCTCACAAAGCATCATTCAGTCCTTTACCAGGACTTTTACCAGGACACGCTGTGTAAAAGAAGCAGTAATCAGAGAAGAGGAATCCTAATTGCACATTCAGAGCTATAATGGTTTAGAACAAAGCATATTCTTAAGTTGGAATGGTCCAGTCAAAGACCAGTATTAAATCAAATTAGGAATCAGCAACAAGGTTTAACAAATAATGCTCACAGATGCTCTCCATCCAATCTGATGGAGCTAGAACCTTTTTAGTAAAGAAAAGTTTTATTGTCCAGAGCTGGTACATACCGTGGTTCCACAAAGTATTGATGTAAGGGTGTAAAACAAAAATGCATGCCATACTTTTCAGATAAATCTTTTATATCTTTTGGGGGAAAAAAAAGCAACAATCACCTGGGGAAGCCTCATAAAATGTAATAACAATTATAAAGTATGAAATTATAAACAATTATATGAAAAACGTCAAAGTATGAAAAACTTTGAGCTACTGTGTATTTGTATTTGCTACATTCTCCAAATATATATATATATATATATATATATATATATATATATATATATATATATATATATATATATATATATATATATATATATATATTCAAATATACTCAGAGCAAAAATATACACACTTTTGTTTTTTCTCCCAAGTTTCATGAGCTGAACTCAAAAGATCTAAAACATTTTCTATAAACAAAAAACCATTTCTCTCAAATATTGTTCACAAATCTGTCCAAATCTGTGATAGTGAGCACTCCTCCTTTGCAGAGATAATCCATCCCACCTCTGCAGGTGTGGCATATCAAGATGCTGATGAGACAGCATGATTATTGCACAGGTGTGCCTTAGGCTGCACACAATAAAAGGCCACTCTGAAAAGTGCCATTTTGCTTTATGGAGGGGATCTGAAAACCAGTCAGTATCTGGTGTGACCACTATTTGCCTCACGCAGTGCAACACATCTCCTTCACACAGAGTTTGTCAGGTTGTTGATTGTGGAATGTTGGTCCACTCCTCTTCAATGGTTGTGCGAAGTTGATGGATATTGGCAGGAACTGGAACATGCTGTCGTATACGCCGATCCATCCCAAACATGCTCAGTGGGTGACATGTCTGAGAATGCTGGCCATGCAAGAACTGGGATGTTTTCAGCTTCCAGGAATTGTGTACAGATCTTTCCAAGATGGGGTCGTGCATTATCATGCTGAAACATGAGGTGATGGTCATGGATGAATGGCTCAACAATGGGGCCTCAGGATCTCATCATTGTATATCTATGCATTCAAAATGCCATCGATAAAATGCACCTGTTTTCAGTGTCCATGACATACCTCTGCCCATATCATAACCCCACTACCACCATTATTGTGGCCAGTCTAAGGCACACCTGTGCAGCAATAATGTTGTCTAATCATCATTAAAGCAAACAAGTGTTGCGTTTATAATATACTGGAAAAAATTACTGAAAACTCAAATGTATAATACAGTTAAATTGCTTGTATTTTGTTTTCTATATCAAAATCAGTTTTTTCTTTTAATTTGATTAATTGTGTTAAGATAATATTGTGGAGGATTGGCCTATTTTCTGCTCTAAGCCCAATTAAAGACTGATATAGGAAGATTAATTGGTTGGGCTACCTGTTCAGGAAACTAGCATGCACTCAGTTGCTTATCATATCTTGTACACAGTTGATTAAAAACTATTTTACAATAATCAGAGCAATAGAGAGCACAAGTTTAGCCTTTGTACCATCGCTGCCCACGTTTTTCCTGACCAGAAGTATTTTAAAGCATACAAACCTGTCTTTCTTGTAAGTTAAGGAAAAATAAAGGAACCTTCTTCTAACCAACTAACCCGCAGTGTGCAGCAACAGGTTGGGGATGGGCAGCTCTGTTATTTATTGCTACATCAGTACTTTCTTTGGCATCTACTAAACTAAGAAACAAAATTAACCATAGGAACAGTATGATGTGAAATTTTCTTGATTTATAAAACAAACGATAATAACCAAATGGTATGATGACGTAGTTATTCAGAATGTGGGTAGCTGCAGTTACATCACCATGCATCTATGCATGTAAGATGGGAATGTTCGCTTATTTCTGCAGGAACTCATTGTTAAAGACTTGCTGCCAGTGTCTCTCACACAGTGCTACAACTGTGCCCTCCTTGCATCATGCTGCATATTGCATAGCATGTTTCAGAGCGTGGTTGGACCCAGGCACAGCACAAAAACACTCATACATCAACTTCGGGCCCCGATCTAACTGTGGGTTGATTTGGCCATTGAGCATTCCCTCATAGCTTTGTCACCCAGAGAAACATGAACTATGCAGCGCTCCTCCTTTTTTATTCTTTGTCTCTTTATCTTTCACTCACCTTGTCCTTCGTCTGTCTTATGGCATCTATCCGCCGGTTTGGCTCGTGCTCTAGCTGTAAGTTAAGAAACGTGCACAAGAACGGGAATGAGAGGCAGCGGAAGTGTCATAGTGCTGTTCCCGAATGGCTGCTGGGCTCACGGATTAAAGCTCAGGGAGAGGAGGGTGAAGATGGAAAGATGGGACCACCTCAGACCAAAGATACCCCACAGGCAGGTGGTGTTTGCTCTTTTTGTGTCTAGAATAGATTCAGTTTCAAAGCATCAGTCTCACTTTTTGTTTTCGTGATATTTTTACTGAGGATGAATTTAGTCGACTTAGTTGCTAGAAACTCCTTTAAAGGCTGTGTGATTTTCTTTAAACATCTTGGAGCAGCCTGAAAAGTGGACTTTGATACTTTATCAGGAAAATATTTTGTAATATTTTGCTCTATGCTGCTGTCATCATATTACTTCATCAACACTCATGTGGATATAACATCTGTGCTGTCATAACATCATTGGCAGCATGTGGCTTACATTACTCTAGACTTTTTCATATTGCTCTCATGTTTCTTTTGATCATTTTTTGATCAAAGTCAAGTGAACCAGTGACATTAAACACTGCATTTTAACAATATTGCTTTTAACATTCACTCAGCTTTGGCCTCTGCAAGCCAGTTTACATTTGCTATGAGCTTATTGGCTCTAAATACATCAGTCATGTTCTTAGTTTGTCTCATAAACCTTTAAGTTCTGTTTAATATTTTTCTGAGCTCATATATACAATTTTTAAGTTGGATTTAAATATACATATTGTTAAAGGCCCTATTTCCTTTTTATGTTATGTTTGTAGAAGGTCATGATTGTTATTCAGACTGCATCAATTTGACTGTACTTTACTGATATACAAGGCACAAATCTGTTTAATATTTGTGTTTAACACTTTTAATGGGATTCTAGGTGTAAATGCAGTCATGTGGGAAAATATAAGACACCATATGCCTGTGTGTGTTTCTTTACATACTGGGATATATAGATTTATATTATCATTTTTGGAAATAGTGAGAAACTTAAATAATATAAATGGACAACAAAAATGGAAGAATGTACCAGTTTTTTTTCAGGAAACCAAGAAAATAAATTTTTGGTGGGGAATAAATTAGGATATATATATATATATATATATATATATATATATATATATATATATATATATATATATATATATATATATATAAATCACACAGGTGCATAACATCAGTACACATGATGAGAACATTAGTACTCAGCATTTTGAAGGAGCTTTGGTCTTTTTGAACTGCATAACATTCAGTCTGATGTGGTCCTGATTGTTGAAGTGACAGTGAACACCATCTCTTGAGCAAAACAGCTGTTAGAGGAATTCATAAATAGCATTGTAGCTAAATGACTTTCCAGACTGATAGATGCTAATGATGTGTTGCTTTTTCGGATTTTTTTGTCTTCTTCATTTTGTTAGACAGGTTCTGATTAAGTGATTCAACTTGATTTTACCAGTCTGGGGTTGGCTAGTGAAACTGAACTGAAACATTGTGGCTAATCAGTTAATTTAAGATTTAACACAGAGGGTAATTAGTTTTTTCACACGGGGTCAAATTTAGATATCTTTTTTTCCATAATTTTTTTTTAATCATGATTGAAAACTGCTTTTTTATTTTCTCAGGTTATCTTTGTCTAATGTCAAAGTTTTTTGATGATCTGAAACATTAAAGAATGACAAAAAAGCAAAAAACAAAATAAGTCCCTAATCGGGTAAATATTGCTTTTCCCATGGCCTAGCATATATCTGACCCTAGGTCCCTAGGTTTTCTTTTTTTCGGTTGAGTCCAGTGTATCTGTGTTGTTCCTCTGTCCCTTGGCTGTCTCTCACACCCATCCAGGGAAGTGGATATCTGGCCAAAAATAACAGCAGTAATCGCCATGGCAATGATGATGGTTAATGATGATGACTGCCATTTATCTGACCAGAGGAATGTGCTTGTGTCTGCATGCGCCCCCTAAGACATGTCGGAAGGGTTCACACGAGGCTCCCGTCACCCGGTGACAGCAGTCAGGGGGTTGTCGCTAACAGTTTTTCCTGAAACAATGTTGCCCTTCTTCACCGCTCAATGGGCTTCTTATTTTCAAGAAGGCCTCAACATTTTTCCTCTTCAAGTATTTTAGGTGGAATATTAACTTTGCTGTTCTGTTATTGTTAAGGATGAAGAGAAATGATCTAGAACAGTGTTCGTCAATCACAGTTAAACTCCACCGGAAAGCAAGGTTTCCAGTGAATGTCACAGAAACACAGTAACGTTGTGTCTGATCTCCAGTGTAAAGTAAATAGATTATTTTTTATCATGTAGGGATGTAGAAAGCAATTCTTCAGGTGACACACCTGAAACAAGAATGAGCTTCTCTCTACTGATGCTGTTTGAATTTCTGTTTTATGACAAATTTTACTGTGATGCTTTGTTTTCTGATTGTTGTATCGCTGTTATCTCATTCATAATATTTGTGCAGCTACGTTTCAGCTGAAATGTTACAAGGCTCTAGATAAATGATAAGCAGGCTAAAAGTTCACGATAACGAGACGCCAGAATCCTAAAAATAGGTCAGTATCTGAATTTGAAGCAAAATATGTTTCTTCAGGAAGATAAAAAGGAGAAGTTGTGTTTTAAAGTAAAGTATATCTTAACTTGTAAAATGCCTTTAAATGCACATCACAATTCTAACTATGTATGCACTGGGGGAGGGAAAAAAAATCTAAATGTGAACTGTGAATCATATCTAACAGAAAACACAAGGCATCGGCTGGTATAAGATTTTTTTTTTTTTTTTTTGTATAATAACCTTCTATTAAAAGTAGCACGGGCTGACGGTGCTTTCACAAAGCTTAAAATGTATAATATCATGTAAATGCTTTTATTCAAAACCAAGAAATACAGTTACTGCTGTATAATTGATATAACAATGATTATTGCAGTTCTAACATTGTTACATATGACATGTATTTGTTGGTATTTTAATTCTGATACATAGAATTTAAGCACCTGCAAAAATTAGTATTGTCCAGAGTATTTTGCCACTCTGCTCACTGGGGGTCTAACAAGCTAATTTTAACTTTTTAACTAGACTGGCTGTCTGCTCCACTAAGTGCCCTGGAGTCTGCTGCTTAACAACGTGCAGCTCGAAGCTTGCTGAATGTATTTTCAAAGCAGTTAAACCTTAGGATAAGTAAGAGGGAGCACTCCCTGAGGCGATACACCATGACGGCAACAAGTGGTGGAGGGGGAGTGCTGCAGCACTACATGCAACCCGAGAACTCTTCTGTCATTCCAGTACCTTCTCTGGCACCTTATTTAAATAACTTTAAAGTAAAAAGCTGTAGGATGCAAGATTTTAACTTTAAAAAAAAAACAGTCATAAAACAGCTGGTTACATGAACACTTCTTTGTCACAAGTAGTATAGCTAAAACTCATTTATTACAGAATAAACTTACAATTTGCTTGTTCTCCCTGTGCATGCATGGGTTCTCTCCGGGCACTTCCTCCCACAGTCCAAAAACATGATTGTTGGGTTAATCGGTGTCTCTATAATTGTCCTTAGGTGTAAGTTAGCATGGTTGTTTTCCCTGTCTGTCTCTGTGTTGCCCTGCGATGGACTGGTGACCTCTCCAGCATGTCTTGCCCGATAATCGCTGGAGATCAGCACCAGTCCCCCTCGCGACCCTGGAGGGATAAGTGTGTTTAGATAATGGGTGAATGGGTAGATAAACTTCCAAGGTTATCTTAGTTGAAAATAATTCTTGAATATTTTTTTTGTCCTTGCGTATGCATTATTCAAGGCTGCCAGTTTTGTTTATTTGTTCCTGCAATCACAGCCTCTCATTCATAAGTTCCTATCAGGAACTACTGTTCGGCATCTCCTGAACACTGCCTAGTTACTTTGCTTCAAATCATGTAATAAGCTGCAGTGATGAGAAAACATTATGACCTGTTCAGTTCTTCCAGAAGAAATGTTCACATTTTTCATCCAACTCCGAAAAAATAAATGGTTTATTTACAAGTAAACACCAAAAATTTGTGTTGTTTTTCTCATCAAACAAAAGACATCAACAACAATGTCTGTTCTAGCTGAGGAAAGAGTCGGGACACAGGACCGCTATGTTACACCGTTTTTAGTTGAAATAGCTTAAGCGAGATGCTTCTTGTAGCCATCTACCAGTCTCTGACATCGGTCTGAGGAAAGTTTGCCCCATTCCTCACTTTCATCTGTGAGATGTTTGAGTAGTTTCTTGTATGTTTAACCCATTTCAAGTCACCCCACAGCATCTCAATGAGATCAAGATCTGGAATTTGACCTTGTCCAGGTCTTCTTATTTCTTAGCCAGTTCTCGGTATATTTACTGCTATGGTTTGGGCCATTGTCACAGTGTAACATCCAGTTCTGCTTCAGCTTTGTTTGTCAAATTGTACCACATTTTTCACTTGGTAGAATTCATAATGAAATCTATGATGGTGAGCTGGCCTGGTCCCTCTGCAGCAAAGGATCCCCAAACCACGAGAGCCCTGTCACCTGCTATGAGGTTCTTTTTCCTAGAATGCTGTATTTGGTTAATGCCAAACATGTCCTCTGTTCTGGTGTCAAAATGATTCATTTTGATTTGTCTTTCCAAAGAACATTATTTCATAAGTCCTGGTCTTTGTCTGTGTCTCTGGAAAACTTATGACTGGCCTTAATTTTCTTTTTTAGAAAGCAAAGGTTTCTTTCTTCTACCAAAAATATTAAAATTTTGCAGTCTGTTTCTGACAGCAGTAGCAACAACCTGCTGGTTTTGGAGACTTCTTGTGGCATCTTGCAGTCAATGTTCAGGGTGAACTTGCTTGGATGGCCAGATCTGGAATGTTGGTGGTTGTTGTTTTGAATGTCCTCTTCTTGAAGATGAGTTTGCATATAGTGGAAGCACTGATTCCATTTTTGTAGACTCCTTTGTATCCCTTTTTGTACTAAAGAGGTGCTACAGTCTTCTTTCTGAAGGCATCAGACAAAATCTTTGATCTCACCGTGATTTTCACGATTCGTGATTTTCTTCAAATGTCGGGAGCAAATCAAACTAAATGTCTAAGATTCAAACAGGACAAACCTGCCTCTTAATGCTGAGCAATGATATTCTAATCATGTGTGAGGGATTTTTAGCCACTTTAAATGTGAATAAATGTGGAGGGATTGTAATTTACTCTTCTCCAGGAATTCCATTTTAATTTCATTGAAAATTTTAAAAAGATTTTTTCCTCCATTTTTTTTTTTTTATTTATTTTTTTTTTTTATTGTTTATCCACATTGCTTGACTCAAGATTGTTACAGTTGACATTAAATATGTTAGATAAATCCAGGCTATCAGAGGATGTTCTAATATATTTACATGCCTGTAAATGCAGTCTGTAATACCCCTTTGTGCTGGAGTGTTGATAATAGAGACATGCATGACATGAAAAGACAGCAGAAAAGCAAATGTAAAACAGGATCCAGCTTGTTAATAACATGCAATTTCATGTAAACAGGCTTTCTGTTGGTTTGGCGGTTTTGCAGCTGGCAGTTCTTCACAAGAGGTTTAAATCAGCATCTATAAATCAAGCTGTGTTTACTCTCTCTAATCTGGTTGCACATTTTGATTAGTGCAAACTGTAGCTGCGTTTGCACTAATTTATTTCACTTTCAAATGAAATTGCATGTAGATTTATAGTCGTGAAAATGCATATTTCTCTCCAAACTGAAGGCGGTGCTTTAGTCTGTTTAAATGCAGTGAAAAATCTACAGGGTAACCATGTTAGCATCAAGCTTTAAGCTTCATTTTGTGCTATTCTCTTGCTTCTGCAAAAATGAAGAGTTTAAGATTTAAAAACCTGCCATATTGGCTTTTAATTTGAAAAATGTGTGTGGAGGTGAAAACAACACCAATCCTGCCTTTTATGGAGCTATTTCTTCTGTTATCCTTCTTGCAAAAACCATAATTGTCTTCATTGAGAGGGCAGGGCAGGAAGTGGGTTTGGGGGAGGCATTTTCAGAGCATCATGGACACACTCATGCACACACATAAGTGCACACTAAACGATTCATGTATCTGGTAAGAGGAAAAAGAGAGAGAGGAGATTTGGGGGAACTTTCTTTCGGAAACGATCTTAAAGAGAGCTGTGGGCTTTTTTTGGCTTGTGAAAGTTAATGGTCACTCTTGTGTATTTTGCATCACCATGTGCAAAAATGTTTTTTTCCTTAGGAATGTGGTGACATCAGAGAGGCTGAAGTTTCATCTCATGTGAGAGAAGTTTAAGGGAAAAGAAAGACATTTAGTGTCATTATTTTATCTTTTTTACTCACACTTTCCTTCCACATTCACCCTCTAATATCATTGTTTCTGTTGGTTCAGCTTGCTTCCTTTATACCTTGTTTTGGTCTTTCTCTCTCTCCCTTCCTTTCACCTCTCTTCCTCTATTTATAACTTCTCTCCCACCAAGTTCACATCTGGATCCTATATACAGAGAGAACAGGCTTTCAGCCATAAAAGACTAGTGTGATGTGCTAGTGTGTGCCTTACAAAGCATGTAGTGCTCCTAACATGAGTTATGCACCACAACATAGACAGCCATGTTTAAACAAAAGTTTAAAGTTGCTTTTGTGCATCAAGCAAAATAAAAAACATCTCTTCTACCTTCTTGCTAAACCTTATTTCATGTCTTATTTAGATACTTTCCACAAAATAAATTACAGTTGGTTTCTTCATGATAACACAAGTCAAAAGTTAGCTGTAGGCATACATTTTCTTATTTTTTGTTTGCTATTGAAAGTTCAGTGCTTTTTTTGTGACATATATATTTATATTTAATTGTTTTTAATGTTCGGCCAGTTTAGTACTAGAACTTTGCTTTTAAAGTTACAGTTTGTAACTTTTGTGAAAAATAAGGGTTTTTTTTTTTTTTTTTTTTTTTTTTTTTTTTTACATATTTGTTCAAATTATCATCATGTCGTGACAGTATAATATAAGACAGATAATCTGTGAAAAAAATCAAGCTCCTCTGTTTTCTCCCAGTGCTCCCAATCCTAACTGCAGAAATACACCACTCAGGCAGAAACAACCAATCAGAGCGAGGAGGGTCTTAGCGCTGTCAATCGCCCTCATGTACGCGTCGCTCACACTCTTCTCCTTGCTCTCTGCTAAGTTACAGCTGGTTCACCACAACATAGCCTGCTACTAATGCTAAGGCTAGTTAGCATGACGGCAGATAAACAGTTTTCCTGGAGAGTAAGTTGCTTCTCTCCCACTGGCACATTTAGCGGCACGCACACGAGGTTGATTGACAGCACTAAGACCTTCCTCCTGGCTCTGATTGGTTGTTTTTGGTTGGAAGTAGTGCATTTCTTTTATTTCTTTTATAATTATCTCTGATATTATACTGTCACAACATGGTGACAGTTTTAACAAATACACAAAAAACATTTTTCTAAAAGTTACGTACTGCAGCTTTAAAGAACTGTAGTTTTATAATGCATCAATAGTGCTGGGGTTTGTTTTGTTTCTTTTGCTTTTTTTTTTTTTTTTTGCATTTTCTTGCTGTACTTATAAAGGTTTTCCCTGCAATAAACATGTTGGACATCTTAATTTCCTCCAAATTATAATAAAACTCAGCATTGACTATGACTCCACAAATGAACAGTTTAGCTGAATAATATGTATGAATGCATGGTAACATTTGACATTTTTGTAAGTAATTTCCAGGAATGGAAAAGGAAAAGGAGTATGGAAAATTGTTAGAATATCCAAATTTTCTTCCTCTTTCATTAGTTAGATTACAAATTACATTAAATCGCATTTCAAACAGTCTATCAATCTGCCTGTCCATCAGTGTGTTTAGTGTATTAATATATACTGTAAATTCATGTTCATACTGGTACTTAAAAAATAGTCAGAAATGGAAAATTATTGACAATACCAGAAATTCGAGTTTAAAAAAGTGGGGGATTTGGAAACGAATGTGGACAAACACATAAAACTAGACGAGCTGAAAGTTCTGACTGGTGTCTTCTCATTTGATTGGTTTTCTTATTTGTCTGATAGCACATGTTCTGCCAGGACAGACATGTTGTCCCATTCCGCTTCTCTACCCTGTGGGGTTCCACAAGGTTCAATCGTGGGTTCAGTGGTCGTTTCTTTTTACATCTTTGTGTTAGTCGGGATCATTTATTTTCTCTAATATTTCTTGCCACACCTCCACGAATGACATCAAGTTGTATCCACCTTATACCTTTAACCCATGAAGCTTTGCATGACTTCTGTCTGTGACTTACCAGCATTCTTACATATAAACAAATTAACTCTGGAAGAGCAAATATAAATAAAAACATGAGAATAAAAACCTTTATGTTTAAAATGTCATAATAGAGTCATCACTGCAAGACTGGAAGGATAACTTGGAAAAAATGGATTGTGATTACGTATATTTGATTTTTAGCTGCTTTATCAATTCTAAAGGATGTGAAAATATATTTTTCATGTGCTTTTTTTCAGCCTCATCAGTTGGATAGACAGTCCACTGTAGTCGATTGTTAAACCAGGTTTGGTACCGGATATTCTGCAAATTTCTTGTTTCAAATACCATAAAGACAGAGACCCCGATGAAAGCTAAATTCCATTTTATAATCAACCAGGCAGTTATTTCTTTTGTTAAACAACCGAGTCCAGAGTATAAAATGCAGAAGGTATCTTTATCTCTTTAAACTGGGTCCCAGTAGATTTTAGAATTGGTTATAAAGTACTCGACCCAGGTCCTGAATCTCTACATCAACTCTTAACCAGACATACGGCTGCTTGGAGTCTCATAATCTGTTGGTTGTTCCATATACAAGGCTAAAAACGGCTTTTCAGTCTGTGGATCCAAAGTTGGAGAGTAGTGTGGTTCTGAAATTTAATTTTGCTGACTCTGTGAATGCTTTTAAAAACCAGTTAAAAAAAAAAAAAAAAAAAAAAAAAAAAAAAAAAAAAAAAAATAGATGAAGGATTAAGTCCATCACATTTTTTGAACAGCGAGAAACTACACATGTATGGAATAAACACAGCTTCTCTCCAATATACAAGAGTTAATAGCAAAAAGATTTCCACCTTTCAGTTAAATACTTTAATCAACAAACTCACTAAGCGAGTAACACTCAACTAAACTTCTAGGTAAAAGATGAAAAAAATGATTGAATGAAGTGGGGGGGGGGGGGTTGTGTGTGCTGTCCCATCCGATGAATCTTGGGGCAGCTACGCAAAGGGAGGAGGTGCTCCTTCTCCTAGGCTTATATACTCCCCATGACATCACAGAACTTCCTTCCTGAAACTCCTCCTCTTCCTCCTCCTGGGACCAAAGTGGCTTAACGCCGTACCTTCACGAATGTACAGTTCTTACCAGTCTTTGTTTCCTGTAGTTCATGGCTTCATGGCTGGAGGCCCAGCAATATGATGAGTTTCTGCTGTGGATCTTTTTATTTAGTTCATACTGTTTTTTTTTTTATTTGTGCTTTGTGGTGTTGTATAAATAAACTTTACTTAAGCTTACATACCCTAGTGTAAGCTGTGTGCTGATAGAAAGTCAGTTTTCTTGCTTTCTCCAGTTTAGCTTTATAGATGCAGAGCCAACACTTTTAAAATGGCATATGTTAGCTGTTGACTCCGACCTGTCATGTGACTGCAGTGGACTGTGGCCTTGACCCGATGTTTAAAATGTAAAAAATGTATCATGTATTGATTTTTTTTTTTTTTTTTTTTTTTTTTCAAAGGCAGCAATATTCCTGACCTCCTCCAAGTTATTCAACCCACTTTATCATATGTTGTTATCTAGAAGCCAGATTGTTTTTCTGAAATGTATTACTGGCAACAGCTTGACAGAACAAGAATGCTCAGAGAAATCTGCTTTCACCAAGGCTGATAGCTTAGTTAGCAGCTTCAATAAAAGCAACCTTGGTCCAGATCAAATTTTAACAGGTTCTTCCTTTGCCAGAAACTTGACTTTGAATTTTTTGTGAAACAAGTTTCTTTTGAACATAGGTAGACTAATCATCATGCTTTTGTCTGTTGATAACCATTTTTGTCAGCCTATAAAATATGGAGGCTGTCGGTATTCAACTTGGTGATCCACAGAACATGATCAATCTATCATCCACTGCAGGTGCTGAGCTCTGAAACACTCTCCTCATTGCTTTCGGAGTGGAGTAGGCCCCACCAGATCTTTTAAACTCTTAACTCTGAGGCAGCTAAGCACTGCTCTTACTATGATTTAAGAAACATTAACATGATGGCCTCTAATCTTCCTAATGGTAGGCTGTATTCCTGACAGGAGAAAAGTATGCCTGGTACCTCCAGATGCGGGACTGAAAACGCCCTGAACAACTGATTGATTGTTCTGCCGTCGTGTTCACTCTGCTAAACAAATAACGTGAGCTGGCTGTCAGATTTAAAGTGTGGATTTGGTCCATGTAGATAATAAATCATTTGAATGTTTGTTGTAAGGATTCAACAGTGACAATAATAGGAGGTTTGAGAAAACAGCAAATACCATTTTAACTAATTTCAGTCTCTAATTTGCCTCCTTGTGCTTTCCCACACCTCATTATTTGAGATTTTTTTTTTCACCAATTTAGCAGAAATCCGACCTGCCAATTCTAATTAGTTAATCCTTTATCTTTCTTTTACATTCTGTGGAAATCAAAAAAAATTAAGAGGGTAGTCAGTGTTACACAGGATAAACAGGATTTCACTAATATTTCATAACAAAAAAACAGAGTTGACATTCTGCACTGTGCTTATCATCTTTTGTTAGCAGTTTTCATGACTAGCTTACTTAAAGCGATCAGTATCACAAAGTGTGTATAATGTTAGTGGACTGCATTCATTTAGGCAAAAACGAGGTGAAAACATTACAGTGTGTTTTCCTTAAGATGTTTCTAAATGTTATTGTATTTTTCTGTGAAGCACTCCTGTTTTTTGTCTGTTTAAGGTGCTTCATCAATAGAGTTTTACTTTCTTACTTTTACGCTATTGAGAGATTTACAAAACACTGCCAGCATTTCCAAATCCAGCATGTTCCACGACAGACAGAATTGGACTTTTCAAAAGGATAAAACAGGACAATTTTGCTGTAATACGTCCGACTTCCAGTTATCGGCTAAAGTATTCGTATCTTGGTAGAAAATATAGGTTTCTGCTTCCTCTGACTTCACTTTTAAATATCTCACTGATATCGAAAGCAGCCAAGTCTTCGTTCCACAGTAAAAATGTCTGCACTGAAGAATGTTGTCATTAGTTTGACATGATGGCGCTTCGTATGGTATGTTCACTGATTGGAAAAGAGATCAGAGCTTTAGGGTGTATTCACACCAGCCATGCTAACTTAAACTCTAGCTCATTTGCTTGGAAAGTCTGGTTTATTTCAGAAGGTGGAAATGTTTAATGTTTAATGGAACTGGAGATCAAAGAAGCAAACTCTAATCCAGCAAAAAACATTCGTCTCGATCTGCTTTACGTAAACCAAATGCATTAATCGAACTACAACCCAGGACACTGTGGATAAACACAGACAAACCTAACAACTGTGCAATAAGATAGCTGGGAGAAATGGTTTCATTTAGCTGTGGAGTGAGGATGAGGTAATAAAGCTGATAGAAATATGACCAAAACAAATGATATAGCTGGTAAATACTCACATACAGAATTAGTTTTTCAGACAACATTCTTCGAAAAAATAGCAGTTCGGAAGACAAAAAGTACGGATTCCTGGGTGTGAAGAACTAGATGGCATTCTTGGTATTAAAAGTGCCACCAAAGACAAGTAGGGGACGATATTACTAAAAAGGTCCAGTCTGTTTGACAAACTGTATCATGAAAGAAAATTTGGATTGGCAAAAGGTGGCAACCCCAATCAATGACGATGGCTCCTCCAGACTACTGAGCGTCCAACTGATCACCAATCAGGGCCGGGCAACCATAAAAACGTCTGATTTTGGGTCATCAGCTGATTTCTCTTACATCTCTGGTGTTCAGTAAAGTAAATGTAACTATTTTTATCTGCTCTGTACAAGATAACGACAGAAGATCTGGTTTGAAGATTCTGTAGTATTTCCAGTGATCGAGTGTGAAGCTGTTGTTTGTGTTGGATATGTGTGTGTATGTGTGTGCTCTAATAATAGAGAGAGGAATGGTGCAGGCCTGGGAATGTTGTCCCCTCTGGAAAAACAAACTTTTCTTTCCTCCCTTTCTGTCCCCCTTTCTGTCTGTTGCTCTCCATGTGAGATGGCAATGATATGATGGGGATGGAAGGAAAAAGGATAGTAAGATGGAGAAAGACTGCATGAGAGTAATGAGAATAGAAATGGGGTGTTTGGGAAGAAAATTAGTTTGCTCTAGACTTTTGTTGTGCTTTGTTATTTGCCATTCTTGTTTTCTTGTTGTGTTTACCGCCGACCTTGTGTTGAGGCTTTATGCACGTCCCATACTCGATGTTTAGTGCACTTACAGGTCTTGAGGAGTAAAAATGGTGTTTTGGGCCATTCTCTGTGTTCGTGTGTTTTCATGTGATGCAGGTGTTTTTAAAACAACAACCTGTTCTGGTAAAGAACATTCCCATGTGGACCTGGCCTTATATTCTAACCCTTCTTTCACATGTTGTCATGTCTTGAGGCAAATTTCAAATGACACTTCTCATGGGTTTTTTTTTTTTTTTTTTTTTTTTTTTTTTTTTTTTTTTTCCAACAGCAGCTTTCTTCTTGCCACTTTACTGTAAAAGCATACTTCTGGAGCGCACAACTAATGGTGTTCCTGTTGAATGATTCTTCCAACCGAGGTGCAGATCTCTGCAGTTTTCTGTTAACAATGCAAAACAGCAATAGCACAGATGGATGCCATATGATTTCAAGTAATGGATGGAAGGACATAAAGATGAGTAGGTTGGATTTCCTATTAAGCTCAAAGAAAAATGATAGGGATATGTTTTTTTAAAACGTGAAGAATGTTTATAAAATACCTCCAGTGACCCAAACTCTTCATAACAGCCGTCGGACTGATTTCTGTGTGAAATAACATACATTCATCCGTGTTCTAGGGTGCCTCTGTGCCTCCATCTGAAACTCTTGGAGTGGAAGAAAGTTATTCTGATTGATGGTGAAGGAACAAGAGGTTTTAAGAGTTGCTTAGAGAGAAATAAAAGCATACAGGATCATAAAAAATTGTACAGTGTATTTCCAGCTGTGAGTCTCCCTGTTTTTGTTCCCACTTATGGAAATCTTTGACTCCAAAGTAACATCGATCACCTTCTTTGCTCGGGTTTTATGTCTGTGCTGGGGCCGCACATGCAACACATTCCTTTCCGTGCAATATGTGTGGATGGATGCATTGTTTGCGAATGTGTTTATGCAGACATGCTACCTGGATTCCTGCATTCCAGTCCTGCATTTGGGCTCAGACTACAACATTCTGGAAAGCATGGAGGAGGGGAGGGGTTGAAATGAAAATATAAGGGAGGAGAAGGAGGAGTGAGAGGAGTCTTGAGTTGAGTTCCTTCCATTCTGAGGCAGAGATCCCAGGGGATATTTCTGCCCCTTAAACAGACCAATTGTGATGTAACTTCCTATGGTTTCAGCATTTTTGCTTTGCAGTCTGTGCCCTCGGCCAAATGCATATTTTGTTGAATTTTGCTGGGTTTTGCTCAGTTATGATCCTAAAATTATAATCTAGATTAGGTCGCATTGTTTTACAAGTATTGAGTTTTAACAGGTGTTTTAGCTTAAATGTCCAAACTGCCTGCAGCAGTGATGAGGAGACCAGCTTCGGTTTGAATTTGGTCAGCATTTGTTTGCTGATCTAATCGCTCAGTTGGAGAGCAACGCTGGGACTGAGCCCGTATAACACACATTAATGCTGAGAGATGCACACGTAACACTTCCATATAAGGAGAGAGCAAGAGGGAATGGGACAAGGTTGAAAAGGGGGGGGGTCTTCCTTTCTTCACTTTCCACCATCTCTTGCTTTATCTAATGCTGTCCCTGAAGTTCATTTTGGTCTACAAGCTTACAATTTCCCTCATTCATCCCCTTGTGCTTCTCTTATATACAGTTCTCTTTTATTCTCATACTTTCCAGTCTGAATCAGTTTCTTTCTCTCTCTTATCAGATGCCGGCAGCACACCCAGTTTTTTGGAAAGTGCTTTTGCTACCATTGAAATGTTTTCTTTCCTCCTCAGCCTTTACTTGACCTTACACATTAACTAAATGTTGCTCATTGATACTAACTGAGTTTAAACATATGGTTTGCCTAAAAAGACATTTGTGGTATTTTTTATATTGACACTGCAGCAAGAGACTGAGCTTGATGTGAACTTGGCATTTAATTTTTTAAGTGGTTCAGGATGATTTAAAATCTGTCACTTTGTGCTTTTTAGCTTTTGACATACATATTTAAATATACCATTGTTTTATTTTTTAAAGACACTTTTTCCCCACTGTAAAAATTTAATGCTGGTCATTTCACCCCTTTACTGTTTCGTACTTTTGTCATTTTGGTTACTTCTTACCTGAATAAATTGTCACCTAAAATGTCTACTGCAAAGGATGTTTCACGTCCCCTTTGACAACCAACAATTTAAAATGATTTTTTTTTTTAATAATCTACCTATAGCTTACTGAAAGGAAACATGGTTATATGAGTCCAATAAATATCTACCATTATGAAAGTCACTGAGAGCTGCTGTTGTTTCATAATGTGTCAAAATATGTCATTATGTATATATCAGAATCAAAATCAGCTTTATTAACCAGGATTGTGAGCACAAACAAAGAAAAACAAGTAAAATGTCTGACTTGATGTTAGTATTAGTAATTAGAACATTTTAAAAAAGTTATCTCTCATTATTCAGGCATTTAGCAGACTGAAATCATTTTGGTATTCCTAACTGACCCAAAACAGGAACATTTTCAGTCAGATTTATTGTGGTGAGAAAAAGAAAATATAGTTTTTAACACTGTGCTCTAATATCTAGTTTTGACTGTAAATGGGGATGAAGTGCAATACAGATTTTCCCAGTAATAATATGCAAGTTGATTATGGGGAATATAAACAGTTTGTAATGTACAAGTGAAATTAAATGTGATATTTAAGCCTTTTTGTGACCCTTTATCTCCATAATTCAAATGAAAAAGATGACTTTGTTTAAGTGCAAACGCTTGTTTATAGGTCTGAAATAAACGCTACTTTGGAAAGGTTTCTTCTAAATCAAGGTGATGTAATGCAACATAATGTGTAATGTTTTCTTTCTGGACCCCACGGTGTGTTGAGGAGGAGCCAGAAAGTGGAGTGTGACACATTTGGTGAATATTTTAACAAGGCAGTAGTTAATGTGTACGGTTAAGGTGACTCAGAGCACCCCCTGTGGATTACATCCAGCCTCTGTGTGTGTGTGTGTGTGTGTGTGTGTGTGTGTGTGTGTGTGTGTGTGTGTGTGTTTTTGTTTGGAATGCAAGTGTTTCATGCTCTGTTATAAACAGCTCCCTTTTCCTGGGAGTATCCGGTGTGTGTGTGTGTGTGTGTGTGTGTGTGTGTGTGTGTGTGTGTGTGTTGGTAGTTGAGATACAGAACATGCTTCTCTTTTTTAGTTTTGTCCCACTGGGAAAATAACTTACGAAGGGATGTGGGGGGCATTGGTCTTTGGTAAGGTCCTTCTCCTCTGTTCACATAGACGATGAGCTCTGAAGTTTGACAGCACTCTTCCAGAAGCTTATGTAAAATCTAAGTGCTTGTTTATGACGTGACACGGTCGCTGCTGTTAAAGAATAAGCCAAAGCACAGGTTACTTCAGCAAAGATCTTTATGATGCTGGTTTCCTCTATACCTACCAAATTATTGTTTTTATAAAAACCTTGAAGAAATAAAACGGCATGCATCCCATCCCTTTCCCTCTCAATGGTCAATCTTTGCCATTTATTGTGATTTTTTTTTTTTTTTTTTTTTTTTTTTTTCAATTGCTGAGACATTTTTCTAATCCTGACCAAGCATTCAGAGGTCTTTGATAATATGAGGCATCAAAGTGAAGCAAAACTGACCCAAATGAGATCTTGGACATCTGTCAAAAAACTGGCAATCAAACGAGATTCTTTCCATCATTATTACTTTATTATTGTCCTGCAGGAAAACTTTCCTTCCAGATGAAAAAGATATTAAACACAAACAATTAAACAAATATTTTTTTTTGCTCATTTGTTTTTAAGGTTTGAAGTTTCACTGTTCCCAGTCAGAGAGGGAGAGGGCACGCCACCACAGAATTATGTCTTAAATGAAATAAACAAGGGTTGAAGAAGATTTACAACTAACTTTAAAACCATTGTGTTTGACAACCTGGGATGAATTTTTTTTTAATTTAAAAAAAATGAGAGTCAGTTGGAGCCAGTTTACAGTCATTAAGATGAAATCATACTGGCCTTTTTTGTTGATTTTGATTTATTCTTCAAATCGTTACTTGTAATATTAAACAGACAGATAATTCTTTTGTGTTTCACACAGACTAAAGAAAAATAACAAATGTTAGGTGATTTTGACAGCATTGAGTAGTTTTTATGTTAGGCTTTACATGTTCAACACTATGTTCTCTATGGATGGTTTTTGGACATTATACAGCAGCTGTTTTAACATGCATATCAGTCTGGATAAGTCTACCTATTAATTTCTTGTATATGATATGCACTTGTTTTCAGAGCCACACTGACTCATGCTTGGCTTCATAATCTTCTGATTTTATTTGTCACACTTTGCTGCTGCATTATTTAATGACCTACATCCTTGACAAAGGCTTCTCCCACGTATCCATTTCCATCCATTTACTGTACCTTTCAGACCCAGTGTGTCAGACCCAGTTACTGGAACTTCACAGTGGGGCCCATGTTGCTCCTTGGTGATTTGTGATGTAGCTGCACTCCCTCTCTAGTGTGATGCTGCAGTGTTGTATTGTTTGTGTGTATATAGTAATAACAGGGGTCCTTTTTGTTTTGCTAATTTATTTCTCATGCATGCTTTTTGTACCATTGTGCTGTTTCTGTGGTAACTGCAGTTACTTAGGTACTGACCTGCCTGTAACAGATGTTGATGACTCAGATTTTTTTTTTTTTTTTTTTTTTTTTTTTTTTTTTTTTTAATGTTTCTTCCTGTCTAACATTTAAAAAAAAATCTCTTCTGTGGTTACTGTGAACCCTTTCTGTTGTTTAAAGGGAAACATGCCAACTAGCTTCTCTTTACACTAACTTCAGCAGCATCTGGATTGGTTAAGGTTTACATTTTCTGTGCATGCTGACATGAGAAATAACATATTTATCTGTAAAGACCTAACTTTTTTTGTGTTTCTGAATTGAGACCACTCATTTGGCATCTGGTTTCCTCTCCTAGTGCTCTGGAGGAGCGGGTTTATGAAAAGAGTTTACGAGCTTTCTAAGAAAATCTGTGTGAACTCTGCAGCGTTCCAGTCACTTCCACACAGAGGGAAGCTTCTACTGCTGTGCTGCTCAGCTTCCAAATGGGTGACTGTTTGAGAGCAAAACAGAAGAAGTTGATGACTCACTGATGCTGTTAGCTTTGTAAGAGGTTGAGACGGAGAGGAAACCGCAACAACAAATAGATATTTCTATAAAATATCTGCTCCTGTCGGTTCTTTTACAGATCAATTAGATAATTTCTAAATGTTTGGTTCCTGCTGTAACTACAGCAAGGATAACTGTGGCATAATCATTGGATCTCTAATCAACATAGATGAACGTTAAATGTTTTTATGACCTTTTAATTGTTATTGTTGTTTTGTGTTTTGCTTATCACCACTGCTAGAAACACTGTCCCAAGGATTGTTTTCAGACTAAATCTAGTTACAATCTAAACAAGCTTATTAAAAAAAAAGACATCAGAGGCTCAAACTCAGGATCTCCATCCCCAAAACAGTCTGGGCTAATATTATAATATTCTGAACTACCAATATAGCCTGGGCTATATTCATAGCTTAGCCCATTGGGGGTTGAAATTTTCCCAAATTATTTCCCTTTTTCTAACACCCATGTCTTTTTGGTAACCGTAACTGACCTGAAACAATAAAGACTTAGCTGGATTTACAAGGAAGATGAGTTTGATTGGTTTTTAATATCGTCACAAGAACCCCTGTTTCTTCAAAATGTGACTTTTCCAGACGTGGAAATAATCATCTTACTCCTAAATGTAAATTCACACTTTTTGGTCAAAGTTATGTCCTGTTTGTGACATTTTTCACCAAATATTTATTGATTGAACAAAAGAGTGATGTTAACTGATCAGCTGTTTGGATTCTTACATGAATGTCTAATACAAGGTGCAAGGTTTTTGCCCCTCAGAGACGATGTGTTATTTAAGGTTCCAAGTATATTAGCTTAGCTAACTTAAGGCTTTTATTTGGAAGGTTTTTCAGGAAGTTGTCTTAGTTCATCTGCTGCGTGAAGTCTTATTATTTTGGCTTTCCCCCGAAGTCTAAGCGGACCCAGGGCTGCAGTAGTGCTACTCCAAGAACAATATCATGACCCGAACCATCAAGCTCAAAGGTAATCTATTTAGCATTAGCTTCTCTGAAGCTAGTGGCTGCTGGAGGAGATAGAGGATGCTATATACTTGCCATCAGATTTTTTTATTTTATGGTCATCCTAAAATGGTTTCATTCCTAAGATTAGCCAAAATTTACACTTCTAATGCAAATTTTGTCTTCTGCTTCCTATTTGTCATCAAATATTCACAAGCTGGATAAAACACAATTATAAGTAAAATATGTGGACACCTTATTTCTCAGTCACTTTATTTCACATAACATACTTCCTCAAACTTAGTTTGTTTTCACAGACAAACAACTTGATGCAAACAAACATTACATTACATTTTGAAAATAACTAACGGAAAACACGTCGACCTTCTTGATAGCCCAGAGGTTTTAAAAACACTGTGGCTGAAGTTTTTGGAGAGGCTACTTAGTCAAAGTTTGCACCCAGATCCGCCTGAGATGCTGTGGTTGGACTGGATGTTCATGCTTAAAAAGTCTCAAAAAGTGTAGCAGAAGCAAAACAGATCTGTAAAAAAATTTCCACACAGCTACATAAGACTCATCGCCAGTTTTCACAAATGCTTGATGGCACTATTTTACCTTAATAAATGACATCATCATTTGAAAATACCTTATTGTGTTTATTCTTTAGCCACCTTATTCGTAGTCCCCATGAGGCCTTGCGCGAATTATGGGTGCAACTTCCGCCGCAAACTGGAACCGGCTTTTGTTTACATGCTAGCAACGCGCTAATCCTATTTCATCGCAGGTTTTTGGCTATATGTGGGAACACCAACAATCAATTAGATGTGGCAATATTGTCTTACCACTACTTACAGTTATTAAAAGGTTGGAGGATGACCTGAAGACTCGATCACAGACAACTACACTAGCATATTTAGCTACTTCATTGACTCGGTTGCTTCAGTTAAGCAATCTGAAAAGCTCTGAATCTTATCAGTATCTTCACAGTAATAAGGTTGGCAGCGTTTTGTTAAGAGATGGGGGCACAATTTTATCTACCTTAAATCAGACATAGAGCCGAGTCAAAGCCTTAAAACTCCACATTATTGAGCCTTTGTTTTGGTTTCAGCGTCAAGTGAAATACAAACAGCAGGATGTTAATGCTTTGCAAAGCAAGGGAGATCATGCAGTCATGCTGCTGCAGTATTGTAGAAGGTACAAGCAGATTGTTTTTGTAGTCTTAATAATCATTTTGATTGCATTGACTCAGGTGTGTTGAAGTAGAGACTCTTATAAAGGTTGCAGGACACCGGACCTCGAGTTCTGGAGTTGAAGATCCCTGAAATAAAAAGGTTTTTTGTGTAGTACATTCGCTAAACTGCTCAGAGCACAGGAACAAAAAAAAACTAAAAACCCTTTGGACATCATTACATGTAAGATAAGAAAAAAGCACTTCATTAATCCTAGATTTGGAAATGATATATTCCAACAGCAAAAAACAACCTTATAAGAATATACATATACAACTACAGTATATAACTAACAGTATGAACAGATGAATACTTTTAACACAAAAAAAACTTTCTTTGTTGTAATGATGTTGAATCCCTTTTTTTATTTTTTTTTATTAAAAAAAAAAAAAAGAAATATGTTAGTGCAACATAAAATGTCTTCTCACTTTTCACTTGAAATTAATTTGGCTCTGAAATACACTAAACCTGCACAGGCATGCAAAATCAGCCATGACAAAGTTCTGTCTTGGCTTCATCAAAGTATCTAGGAGCTGAAAGCAAGACAACTGTGTGAAACTCGGTGAGCGTAATCCTCGTATACAAGAGGGAATCTGCAAAATACTGTCTGCTACAGAGTTTGGCAAAGCTGGGGATAGTGCTCTCATTCCACATGTGATCATGGTCCCTCTTGAATATGCGTGGTCCTCCATCAATGAGCATGACCACCGTGTCATTTCAAGTTTAGATTTTTCAGCCACATTCTTTTTGTTTCCTCATCTGTTGGTAGGCGATGAAAACAACCGCTTATCATCGATTGCTAGTACAGTCACGAACAGCGCAACACGTACCCAAGCTCAAGGACAGTTTAGTTAACACTGTTTTTGTTTAAAATTGATCAAATATTGGTCAGAAAAGAGAATTGTAACTTCTACCATGAACGCAAATTGTAGATTAGCCAGTAAACAACCAATTACTACTACTTACTGCGTTCACCGGAAGTAAGACCCATAATCGTTTCTACAGTAACCCTCCCAGGATTTAGGTGGATAAGAGTGAAAATTTATAAGAGCAAAAATTATTTTGATGAGCTCGAACATTTCAGTGTGACAAAGAAAGCAGAAGAAATCTTTAAGTGGGCAAGTACTTATTCTCAGCACTGTGTTTCTCAAGATTCTAAACACCATGTAGTATAAGATGAGGATGGACAGGCTGAAAAACATTTTTCTAGTGTGGTGTTTTGTGTCTAGCTTCCCTGGTTTGTTCTGACAGTGAGGTGTTTCTGTTTACACTGCTGTTAAACATTTTCCTCTTAATTAAACAAAGGAAAACCCTTCATCACTCTCTCTTCTGATTATTTCTGTACACCCTGAGACATCATTTAATCTTACTTTGATTTGTCACAGGCTAACTTCTTCTCTGTTTTATTGCTTGAGGTGCACCAAAGCTCTGTTTTAGCCTTTTAAAATCACAAGGTCTACATGTCCAGGGACGTAATAAGTGAAGTTCTTTACTGGATTCACAGAGATTATAGGAAGCAAGGGATCAGGAATGTTGTGGAAAGTTGGATAATGATGGAGAAATGGAGGTAATGAGGGAAATGGGTGAGGAAGGGGCAAAAAAGGGGAACAAGGAGTAAAAAGTAAAGCATGAAGGGAGAAAAGAGAGGTTGATTATGATTGCAGTACAGTTTCACAAAAATAACTTACGTTATCAGACTGAGTCTTGATTTTGCTTGTATTAACTGGATTGATAACTCCTTCATCACCATTTCCTCCATTTTCATCTTATCGCATTCTTATCTGTCTGTTTTAGTTTTGTATAAATATTGATGTGCCTGGTGAGGATAAGTCCCTGTGTGAGGACATGCTTAAGTGCTGCTAAAGAGCCACTGTGTCAATGAGAAATCCAACTGATGGTGCCTTTAAAAGTTTTGCACCACTTGGATTTTCAAAAATAACTCAACAGACTAAGGATAGAGATTTAGTTGTGTGGGAGGAACTGTGACAGACGAGAGGGGAGTTCTAGAAAGTTGAAGAGAAAGGGAAAAGAAATGGCAGAGGGCATCAGAAAGGACAAACTGGGTGGGAAAGACAGATGCAGAGAAGGTATTTCCGGAGTGGTGTTGGGGTTAAAACTGGTTTTTGTGTCTGATGGCCATCGCTGGAGCCTGTTGCACTATGGGACGGGGTGCCAGACAGGAAGTGGAAGGGATGCCAGATTACAGCTCGCTGTAAACCTAGAAACTGAAGACGAAGATGCTGCAGAGTGGATCAAAGGCTCCTCCTGGTGTTATCACAGCAATGCTCTCCTCTTCAGAGGAACTTTATCAGGATTTTTCCACCCACATTCAAATCGAGACAAAAACATTAAACTTGCATGCACTTGATTTTTGATTTATTTTGATTTAAAACCAACTTGAGAAATGGTGCTGTTTGGTTTAAAAATACTGTCACTGTTTCAGATGGATTTAAGTCCAACTGTAACTCACTATGTATGTATTCTGTGTTTAGTTTTTCTTCCTCAGAAACTGTTTATGTTTGTCTAATAAAATAATTAGATTTTGATTTATTGTTAACAGGGTAGGGACATTCTTTTTGAGAAGCTATGAGCTGTCAGTATCTACAGTAGATAACACTTTTAGACTGAATCTCATTTCCCAGTATTAACCCTACTCCTAGCATTCTTCCCGCACTTGGAACCCAATTAAAGAACATGGTTAAAATATATCCCTGAGAAACTGGACACTCCTGGAAGCAAGATCAGTTTTCAGCAATTTCTTCTGCATAAACATGACCTAATATGCTCACATGCTATATGTTATGTAACCAGTTATGAATCCTGCTAGAGACATCAGCATATTTTATTGTTATGCTTGTTAAAGAACTATAAGAACCTGTCAAATGTATCAAGTTTTCATAATGTGTTACCATTACACACACACACACACACACACACACACACACACACACACACACACACACACACACACACACACAAAAACTGGTTGTTCCAAACAGCAAGTATAAAATTTTTAAAAATATATTTGGAGAGTACTGATGATTAGTTTGATTCATATATCCTTAGGTAGGTCAAAATGGATTTACTTTGTCCAACAATTTCACTATGGGGCAGTTCAGTAGAATACATCAAGCTGGAGATTACAGTGTTTTCACAGTTTTTGTTCTTGTGTATTTTAAGCTCAAAATTAGGGCCACATTTTCTTTTTTGCTTGTTGAGACAAACATTGGAATGTGTTTTAATGCATACCAGTTTTTGCTGGTATGATAAAGACGTTTGAATTAAATTATCTTGGATCTTTGCTAACTTTGTGTTAGATATTCCAGTGGTTATTGTGGGATAAAAATATACCGACTGAGAAAATATTTACATTTGTGAGTGTTTTTGAAAGCACAGCTCTTACCCCTTTGTCACCCCTATCCTTTTAAGGACTGCAAGGCCGTTTCCCTTAGTCTTCCTTAGTTATTTCCTTAGTTTCTCTTAGTTTTCGTGCAAAGCAACTTTCCATGAGCAGAGCTTGTTTAAATGTGGATTTCCGCCACATTTAAACAACTTAAGTCTCAGAAGTCAAAGCAGTTCATGGATGCACTAATTTATAAACCTTTAAACCACCTTCACATTTGCCTCAAATTGTTTATATTGAGGTCTACAGTTATTTACAATTGAGACCATGGGAGGTAACAATCTATAAATGTGACCTCATGGAAAAACTTATTGCAAAGTGAAATCTGAGAAATCAGGTCTTCAGCATGCAATAGAAGCAAGACAGTGTTTGTGTTTCCAGAATATTTACTCAGATGTTGAATAACCAATTCTGCAAAGGGAAGATCTTTTTTCGGAAAATTACCTTCATAACAAAAACTACTAGGAACTAAGCAGAAAACATGTTTTTGCTTTAGTATCATCCTAGTTTGCTGCTTTGTTAAAACATGATATCAGATGTTCACATGTTTGGACGGGAGTAAGGGAGAGTCCTCGCTCTGTCTATGTGTGTTTGTATATGTGTATCTCAGTCCTGTGGCTAGTGCTGTCCTTGTTTAAGCCTCACCTCTCAGGGACAAAAGGCTCTTTTCACCACATGTCTCTCTGCCACACACACACTCTGATGCATGCCATCCCATAAGGGCGTATTTGGAACGCAGGAAGATCTTGTTACCTATGAATTCTCTGTAATGCACAGACATAAACTTTGGTTTCTATAGCTATGGAAGCTCCAGTTTAATAGTAGGCTTTGTTCTTTTTGTGCATTTATCTTCCAATCATTGATTCACTGACTTCATGTTTTACTTTAACCTTCTTATCGAATGGAAACCTGCAGAAATGTTGCATTTTGGTCTATATTGGTATGTTTTTCCTAATTCTACTTTACTTTTGTTTTTAAGTAAATTTTAGCATGACTGGTTAACATGCTAAAGAAAATAAAACTTAGTCAATTAGCAACGATTGCTTCTTTTTATGAATGCTGCCCCCTTGTGCTTGTGTGTATTTTTCGCATCAAGGAAAGAGCTTAAACAGATTAAGGCTAAAGCCCATTGCCAAGTGTTAGTCCTACTCCTGTTCCCTGTCACTTCTTTCAGGTAGTTTTTAAAATATTCCACAGAGTAATGCAATAATCTTTCAAGGAGCCAATGCATCATCAATTCAAAAATATTATGTTAAATGCAACATGCAGTCAGATCTGCTTCAATGTTAAACATTTAAAATTTGTTTAGATTTTTGTGTTGACAGAAATAAAAATAGTTCTTCCATAATAAGAGCCTTACTTCAAACCTACTTGAAGAATACCGATGAGTAGTCCTTCTGCAAGTATACTTTGTTACACTACACTAAGGACATGCATTCAGCACCAGGAACATGCATTAAAATAAATTAGACATTAGTGTTTTATATGTATTGTACTGTATAAAAAAAATATAGCAGACATAGAAAGTAAAACACATTTTTATTAAAAAGCTATGCTTTTGCAATGTAAAAAAAATTAAACATTGATTAATAATTTCAGATGTTTTTCTATCTTAGTTGTGACCTATATCCTGTACATCTTATTGGAAAAACATATTGAAGTTTTTAAGAGGAGAAACCCTTTTAATTGGTTGTGTTTTAAAAATGTGTTTAAAATTAGGCGCTACATTCAAACTCAAGTTAAATAGGAATCAGTGCAAAGCTGCTGTTATTTAAAAAGCTTCTAGTTGACCTAGTTGGCTTTTCTTGACATTAACTGCAGAGAGTGTCCATAGCATCAGAGGGGTCTCGTCATCAAACCATATCAGTCAGCTGAAGAGTACTAAAAGATTTCCAAGACATTAGGTATACGACTGAAAACAGAGAAGATAGTCATCATCAGATGGAGGAAATGTGGTGCAAAAATCACATCAACAAAAGATGGATGTTTCTCCAAATTTGATTTAAAAAGTAGAAGGAAACTGGTCCTGAATGCTGCCAGGAACCCCTTCAGTAACATTAAAGGAGCTGCAGGAGCTTCTGACAACTACATGCTATGTATTACATTTGACAACAATCTCCTATATTCTTCATATGTCTGGACTTTGGAGTAGGGTCACAAAGAAAAAATATCCAAGCATTGCCAAATTTTGCACATTTGAAATCCCCTGAAAGCCTGCATCTCCCAAAAATGCATTATAGTGTAATGAAAACAAAGTTGAAATTTTCACAAAAGAATATCATGCTTATAGAGAAGCATGGCAGTGGCAGAATCATGCTTTAGGGCCTTAGTCAGGCTTAGAGCAATAACCAGTCATTGTTTGGACAGAACCTTCCAGCTTTAGTGAAAGAGAGGTTTCACCAGAAGAAGTTTACAGTTTGGAAAAACCCGACCAATGGCCAGAATCTGATTGAAAAATCTTTAAAGGTGGTCTGAGGAGGATTGTGTGCAAGTAATGCCCTTGCAATCTGACAGATTGAAGCATTTCTAAATCAAGATGTGCCACACTGATGGAGTCCTAACCAAAAGGACTGAGTGCTTTTTTAAATCAGAAAGGTGTTTCAACAAAGTATGATTTTAGAGTGCGGACACTTTTTTTCTTACAAAAAACACCAAAACAAATGCACTATAGTTTGCTATTTCGTTGTACAGGTTGTATTCAACAGAAACAACCGACACTCTAACCTTTAGAAACATGTCATGAAGAGAAGTGGGATTAAGCATGATGTCTCATTTCGTACGGCTTGAGTTGGTGTGGTTTGGTGGTCTATTTTATGGTCCGGCGTATTCAAGAGACCGGTTTCACCACCAGCTGGACTCTCACCAGTTGGGCAGGCGGGGTTTAACTCAAATGCCTAATGTTGTGTTATGCTAGAGCAACGACAAACATGTACTAGTATATCTCGTTCTTGTTGCAAGCAGTGACATTCTTCTGTCCCGAAGTTAATAGATTGTGTTTAGCTCCACCCAAACCATACTATACCATTGTCCTATGAACCTACAACTAAAGGGGGGCCCAAGAATGGTGCCGTACGGGTTGGTTGGATGGGATACTTTTACGATTGAAACAGACAAAATAGCGTGCCGTACCGCTCAGTGGAAATGAGACATAAATAAAATGTCTCTAAATCTCTGTTTTCCCTTTTTTTCCCCCACATACCTAAACATGAAAAGATGCAGCTGATATAAATTTGAGTCCAAGTTATGAAGAAGCTGTGGCAGCAGTAATAATGAGGGTAAATATGAAGAGACTCAGATAGGAAGTTATTTATTTATTTTTTTTTATTATTATTATTTTTTTTATATGGAACGATGAAATCATTGGCTGAATATTTCTGCTTCGCAGCACCAACATTCAGAAATGGGGCCACTGACACACCAACATGGTACAAGGTTTAAGCCTGCACAGGTGTGGGATGAAAAATCTGTTTGGACACCCCTCCCTTGACCTCTCCTGAGGTAACGCTCAGTGTCTCACACTCACACACCCCCACATGTGTGACCCGTGTGTCTGCTGACAGGTGCCACCATTTCTGTCACATGTTTATCAATGACTGCCCTCAGAACGGCACAGTTTTTGTGGGGTGACAACGACGGGTCAGGGGCTGTCACTCAGCAGCTCTCGGTAACGCTGACTGACATGGTGAGGTGGGGCAGCTGGACAGGAATTAAACCACACACAGATTTCCACACAGGATGGGGACAAAATATGAAGTTAAACCATATGTCTCTCTGGTGGTTTGTTATTTCTTACTGCTGTTGAATTTGCTCTCTGTCTGCACCGAACCATCAACACTGTTTCCTTAATGAATCTTTTCCTTGTGAATATGGTAGCTGGAAACAAATCCAGCACCTCCAACTCATGTGGTTATGTTATAAATCCCCTCCCTGTCCTCTAGCATGCACCTGAAAATAATCAGAACATCCTGTTCGCTTCTTTAAAAGGATGCAGTGATCTTCAGTCAGCCATGTAGTTAGTCTGCTACGAGATGTGTGTGAGAAAGAGAAAGAAAGTGAATACACACCACTGGGAAATCTGGGTCAGCTCGCCACGAGCCAGTAACAGGCTGTTTTCTCTTTCTTCATATGAGTTTTTTCACACACCCTCTCACATGTATGGCACTTTTTCTGTCCATCCTTCATGACCCAGCAACTACATTAATCCCAGACTAAACAGGAAATGCTGATGTGTTGCTATGGGAACAAGATACCACTGATGCTGATGGAAACGGGTTTAGGTAGTGACAGTGACTGCTCCCATGTGACTCAGAGGACACGTATGAGGATGTCCTGTTTGTATAACTTCATCTCAGATAAAACCTTCCAGAACCCGCATAAACTTGAACAAAGATGTGTATTAAGCCACAGCTTCAATAAACACAATTTGATTTTGTCTGATTAACATTTATGAAAAAATTCAGAAACTATAAAATACACTCCTTAAAGCTGCAGTATGTAAATTTCATTTTAAAAAAAGTGTTTAACATATTTGTTAAAACTGTAAGTATGTCGTGACAGTATAGTCTTAGAGATAATCTGTGAAAAAATCGAGATCCTCTGCCTTCTCCCTGGGCTAACTGCAGAGACACACCACTTGGTTAGAAACAACCAATCAGAGCCAGGAGGAGGGTCGTAGCGCCATGTTCTGCTCACACCCTCCCCCTTGCTTTGCTACAGCTTATTCCCGATAGCAGAGCCTGCCACTAATGCTAAGGCTAGTTAGCATGGCCACCAGTGACGGCAGATAAACAGTTTTCCTGTAATGGTAAGTTGTTTCTCCACCATTTGCACATTGAGCAGCGCGTACATGAGAGTGCTTGACAGCGCTAAGACCCTCATCCTGGCTCTGATTGGTTGTTTTTAACTGGGAGCAGTGCATTTCTGCAGATGGTAATAGTAGCACTGGGAGAGGTGGAGGAGCTGTATATATATATATATATTTTTTTTATTTTTTTTATACAGATTATCTGTCTAATACCATACTCTCACGACATAATAAAACATTTTTTATAAAAGTTACATGCTGCAGCTTTAACAAAATCTGAACTCTGAGGAAGTCATAATAGGTATTCAGACTTTGTGCTGGTGGACCATAGCCAGGTTTTAGGTAGAGCTTCAAAATGTAAAAAAAAAAAAAGACATGAGAAATTTACATTTAAACTAAACCAGGCTGTTCATCACTTAATCAGAAAAGTCCAAATCTGCAAAATAAATCTGGTTTTCATGTTATTTTCTTTCTGGTACTCACATTGACTTGCCCTCCCATGATAGCAATGACAAAAACACCTTTTGCCTTTGAATCTGTCTTTGAACTGCACAAACAAGGGCTTTTGCACTCCATCATCGCTGTCAAGGTTGGAGGCAGCAAAAGTTCTTTAAAGATTTTTTTTTAAATTTCTTAAAAGTTGTTCAGGGTTATGGGCTAAAAAAAGTATTGAAGTGGGCCAAAAATAATTTCATGTGTACAGAGCCAGAGGATGCAACAGCTGTCCATGAAGACACAAGCAGATTGTCGACCCAATTTAATACCCTATTAATGCAGATTTGTGAGAGAAAGGCTTAAAGAACCAAAAAGTCAAAGGGCACTTGCTCCTCCCACACCTCAAACTTGCACATTTGAACTTTGTAAAGGACCAACACTTAATATGACAAGGAGATCCCACTGGAGATGTTTCCGATAAGGGCTACAAAGAAGGAGCATCTTCATGATCTGGGAGCTTTTTCTTTCAGTGGAAAAACAGAACTTCACCAAACTACAGCTGGATGAGATGATACAGCCGCCATCCCTACTAAAAACAGTGAGCAGTTATTACCTGGCCTTTCAGCAGGAAAATCCTGTAGTTTAAAATGCTCGTTTGAAAAGGGGATATGTTTAACGATTATAATTTCCTTCTATTAGATTTTCTGCATGCTGCCCTGTTCAAAGTCTCATTGAAAATGTTTGGGGATGGATGGTAAGAACTGGTTTACAAAACCTTACATCAGTTCTACGCCACAGATGCCCGTCAAGAAGCCATGTTTACCACATGGAACAGCATTCCTACCATCTCATCTCATATCTCTTATATCTTATCCTATATAGATCTTAGGTTTTCTTATATTATCCACTGCTTTTAAACAATGTGTGTAGTTCAGGAATGTCAACATGGCCAAAACTGACTCTGTGAAATGTGGTGCTTTGAAAAATTTGTAGCTTCTGGGATTTTTTTTTTTTTGTGGACACTTTTTTGTGACACAATAGCTATATAGTTTCCAGAGTGATTTGATTTCTCTTAACTTGTTGCTAATAACTTTACTAGAATTAATTGACAGATAGCTATAAATTATGGGAAATATTAAAATAATTTTTTTTAAAGTTAAGAAAAACAATTTTTTTCAATGATTTCTTTGTTCTCACTTGTAAGAAATCTACTAGAAATTCTTCATCTGAGAAAACTTTTTCTCCAAAACACTGAAAATGTCAAGTTGAGAGGTTTCAGCACAAAACATTTGAGGATCTCTAAGAAAGTCCAGAAAACATCTGGATTGTCTCCCACTTAGAATTGTCTTCCACCACTGCAGAGCTTGGTTAATGTTTGCAGTGATGAGTCACTATACGCACATAGTGAATGCACTTAAGTCCAAGAAGTAACATCAAGGACAGACTATACATTTTTAGGCCTTTAAAGGGCTCATGACAACAAATTTAATTTTTCTGTGGTTTTGGGGGTATAATATGATCTGCTGTGCACTGATGAGGCTGTGTGAATGTCAAGAATTGGCATCAAAAGCCCTTCTCATAGAGGGTCAGCTTTGTTTCTTTGCTCAAAAACGGACAAATCAGAGAACAGTTTATCTTTCTACGTAGGTTATCTTTCTTTGTAATTCATATTCTCCAATTAGAGCATACCATCAAGTAATTATAACGTTTAGTAAATCCTAAAGCCACAACAGAAGCTAACATCAGAAGGGAAAAGATCTCTGGGTATATTCGTCTGAAAATAATTTGCTGGTTAACATTGTTTCATGTTGTGTGTAGTTTGTTCAGGCAGACTTAACTCTAAGCTAAATCTGAGCATTAGACCAGATTATTAGTGCAAACATATTGTCACCAGACCTTAAAAGCTGCTCTGATGTTCCTATGGCTACAGGGATTAAAGGCTGTTTTTCCTGTCATGAACTTGACCTTTAAATGTCCCACAGCGACCTTTTTGTTCAATCACCATCTGATCTCGGCTGGAGGAAAGAGTTCTTTTTTATGTTAAAGCAATTTGAAGCACAACAGAAAAGTTAGCATTTACTGTTGTTTGGTGATAGTCTTCCAGTATTATTAGTATGGCACTTTGCCTTTAGTACAGTGGTTGTGTAGAAGTGTCTAACACTCAGCTGTGAGGCATCAGAACTCATGTAACTGATGATATCTAGACCAGTTTCCTCATAGTTTTATAAAACATTTGGCTCAAACCAGTGGTTCTCAGCTATTTTCTGTAATGGTGTTATTGACATCAGTTTATCCATGAATCCAGGCTTTATTTTTGACTTATACCACTATAATAACTTTAACTCAGTTCTTGTTTGCAGTGTTGTCTCCTTTCTTGCCTTTGGTGTTTTCTTTTCAAATCACTATTAAAGGGTCCAGACCATTCAACAAATTTGAATATCAAAGATAATCCAACAAAATACAAAAAAGCGGTTTTCATGTAATGAATGTAAGAGAAACTACAAAACTATCCCTATGTGGAAAAGAAATTTCTTCTTTCTGCTAAATTATAAATTAACTGATTAACAACATTTTTATGGTGCAAATGTCATGAGTGTCAACCAGGGCTGATTATTGCCTGATTTAAATCCCTTAAATAGTACCCATCTAGCAAGATGAAGTAGGCAGAAAGATGTCAAAAAGCAGCTCATCATGTCTCAATCTAACGACATTTATGGACAGATGAAAACAAGGTCACTGATGTTTAGTTGGAAAACTGTTACGAAGAGGTTTCTAAGGCCTTGTAACTCAAGTGAAGCACAGTGAGAGCCCTCCTCCACAAATGGAAAAATAATTAGGCTATATGGTCAACAATTTAGCTAAAAAAGAAACTCATCGATGCTGCTTCAGGCCTGGGAGAACTTGCTGTAATTAATGCTAGCATGAATTCTGCTCTCAGAAAATCCTGAGGAAAATGTGCAGCGATCGGTTTTAGATTTTTAAGCTCAAGTGGTTGGTTTCTACAGCAGCACAACATCAGGTCCACCTCTCAGAAAAAAAAAAAGAAAGAACTTTTTAGATTAGACTAGTCAAAGTCATCTGATTAAGATGCTTTGGCATGATCTGAAACAGGCAGTGCATATTAAAAAAAAAAACTATAATTCAACAAACCAGACAGGACTAAAACTCCTTTATCTAATGTAAAAGACTAATTCATTGTAAAGGCTTGATTGCACATTTTCATTCAGGGCAGCACAACCAGTTGCTAAATATAGGGAGCAGCTGGTTTTCCATATTTTTTTCCTCTTAAATGAATTCATCATTTGAAAGCTGTTTTAATATTGACTCTGTATTTCTTTATCTGATATTATTTAAAATATGATTTTAAAACATTTATGTGAAAAAAAACAAAAACTAAAGCATATTGAAAGGAGATTAACCCTTTTTTGCAGCACTGTGCTCATATGACATTTTCCACATATTTTTAAGTGATTCTACCTTATAGTTACATGTTTATCAATTCAACTTGTTCATAGTTATTCAAAGGGCTATTTAGTATCAGAAAATCATGAAACGGCAATATTATTGGCTCATTTTGCGATGTTGATATTGGTTCTAAATCCATATTTTTCTCCCTCCATTCTGTCTCATCTGTGTTTCCAACATTGTGTGACTTTTGGCACCTCAGGGACCATCATCTGTTCTCGGTGTGAGCATTTAAAGCAATAAGATTTCATCCAAAAGGCTGAAAATTATATTATCATGCAAAGTTTTAGCTCAAGACATTTGGAATATAATAGCCAACAATTATAGCATCCTAACGAGACACACACGGTTATTGTGAGGAGATGTATTTGGAATACAAGGTTTTGGTGGGTCAAGCATATAGCAGATCGGAGAAGATGCTAAACGAATCTTGTAGCCATATTACTGGATTGTAGGTTAGTCATAAACATCAAATATTTCTTAAGATAATTTTATACAATGATATTATTTTATTCTTCTCCTAGTTTGTCAATTTCATTGTGATTTTTGTTTTATACAATTGAAAGGTGACGAGAAATCATCTTCTCCAAACTGGTTGAAAGTACAATATTAAACATTTTATGCCCATGAGCGTATGTGTACCTATGTCTGCTCCTGTAGATGCTAGCTTTAAGATTAGGAGTTCATGGATAAAGCTGAAGTTCTTTCGACTTCAGAGTTTGCTGTCGGCTTCCACTAACTGTACTTGCATGGAAGCAAAAGAAACTGATAAATATGTCATATTGAATGTTTATCGAAGTTGAAAATTCACCTGAGGTTGAAGAAAGAAATCCTTAGACAGTGCTGCAGTTAATAATATTCTGTTTGTGAGATATAAGGTCTTAAAAGGGGATTTCTCAAGCTTCCCCTCACCTTCCAGTCCTTTATCCCTTCCTAACTCAGCAGATCCATTGCTTTTTCTGATGATTGGTTGAGTCTGGCTGGTGTGAAGCGGATCTAAGCACTGTGAGCGTCTGCCCTGCTTGCTGCCTCCTATTATACACACACCCAGAGGGAGGGCTGTGACACACTCGCTCACACCCACACACAGACGCACATGCAGGGCGTTTCGCCCGTGGCGCGCACACACACACACACACACACACACACACACACACACACACACACACACACACACACACACCTCGATATGCACTCCGACTCTGCTTACATCACCCATGCAGTAGAAACAGATCAGACATGTTGAAGTGCGCTCCTTCGCCTGGCATTTGGGATGTGTGTGCGGCGCAGGATACATGCTTTGACAAGCTGCGCGGCTGAGCATACCTGCTGCATAACAAACCCACAGTTGAGGCTAACTGAAGACTTGAGACTTCATTTATGGAAGAGTGGACTGTTTAGAGAAAAAAATGCTTTCCTGAAGGACTGAATTATAAGACATTAATTGTTTTGAGAAGAGCAAACAGAAACAGTGACTGTGCATGGTGCGCTGTAAGTACGAGGAGAGCCGTTTGTTTCTTCAACCCTCAGGTGTCTTATTTTTCATTTCACCTTCTTTTCTGCACGTAATGGCTGGATCTGTGTACATAAACAGTTAGATTAAAACCTCATTGCCTTGAGTTTGTTTTAAAGTCTATGTGCCAAACCGAGGGTGTGTTCGGGCACACGGAGCAGTCCGTATGCTGCAGATGGTTCGGACCCTAGCCCAGTTCAGCATCGCTCTGGAAGAAATGAACGAGAGCGGGGAGAACACAGGAGATGAAGGAGGTGGTGGAGGAGGAGAAGGTGGTGGAGGAGGAGAAGAAATGGTGGACAGAGATGCAACGGATCTGTTCAGAAACAGCAGCAGCAACACTGGAAGCTCAGGTGGCAGTTTGAATGGAAACGGACTTTGCTCCTGGAGCCCTGGTGGAGAGGTAAACCAGCTTGCCCATTAGGATGTTTTTTTTTTTCCCCCTGTCTGTGACATCCTCTTCTGGTTATCTGGGACACCATCACCTGCCTGTCCAGTTCAATTTAGATTTTACTCCATCCAGCCTCCTCCTACTATCATTAGGTCCCTTTTCTCCTCTCTCTAGTTTTCCTTTTCCTTTCAACTCTCTTTTTCACTGCCCTTCTTTTCTTTATATGCCTGTCTCGACTGGCTAATGTCTTTTTCTTCAGGAGTTCTGTCTCTTTTCCTCATGCCCGTCCTTAACATAATTAGAGCTGAGTAAATGAGATGATAATCTCCAGCACCTAAACACAAAGCCCTCACTCAATAGTTTTACTGTTGGTCCTTCCATGCTCCTACATAGATCGATGCCTGGAGTCTTTTAGTTAACGCTCACAAAGGAGTCTTTCTTTTTACATCAGGGTTGGTTTGTGTGGGAAAAGGAACAAACTACAAAAATATGAGATTTAATTTCTTCTTAACTGTAGCTTATTATGCTACAGTCAGGATTGGACTGTGCTAGATAGTGGGTTTATTAGGGCTGCACGGTATTAGTAATTTGGCTATTTTGTGCAAACAACCAACCAAATAATATCACAACTACGTATTTTCCTGTGTGTTAATTAGGGGGTTGCCAACACTTTTAAATATTGCACTAATTGGTACTGCTTGTGATAAATCAACCTTTTCCACACTTTTTTTTCACTCAAGAACTTATTAATACTCCTGATATATTTTAATTTAAAATAATTTTCTTCCAGCCTTTAAGTTTGTTTCTGGTAGGAAGTGAGAGAGCCACTGCCTAAAAGATAAATAAACAATGTTAAAGGAAGCGTCCGTTTAGAAGAAAATAGTTGGCTGTTTTAGTTGTATTTTATTAAATGAATTGTTACATCCTCAAATAGTCACTGCAAAAATCTTCATTGGTATTACAGCAAATTAATCCTTTTGATAACTCTTGATTTATTTTGACAATTATCTTTGTTGATGAGCGGCAAGTCTTTGAGGTTGGGTGGCATCCTTGCTATTACCCTAATCTTTAGTTCCCTCCATCAGATTGAAGTTGGGACTCTGTCTGGGCCTCTCCAAAATGTAAATATTATTTTCTTATCAGAAGAAATTGTGAAATTAAAAGATTACTTTTAGCCTAAATCTTTCAAGGGTGTGAATAATTTTGGCCTAAATTGTATGTCCATCCAACTGGTTAAATTCCTTGTATCATTTGAATGTGAATGCATGTCAATACATGCCATGCAAATATTGCAACGAGGCTGTCCTTTGGAGTTGCAGTAGTTCAAGCTGTGATATTGACAATAACAATTTGGATTCATTACATTGTGCATCTCTAGTGTGGCTTAAGAGTTCATATGTAGAAGCGAAATATCATTGTTTTGCACCGTTCATAATATTAAAAACCACTTTTGTTTACTTATGGAATACCTCTTTCAACAGTTTAATATCCTATTAAATTATCAGAATATTTGCATTATAATCAAGGAGAACTTGTACATAACGTGCAAAAGATTCAGATGTAAGTTTTGAGTAAGATGGCCAAAATCTGAGATGTGCTTTTCAAGATCAGAAACTGAAACTGAAGATGGATTTAAAGATTAGGATTCTAACTTTCAGACACTGCCACCTCCAACAGTCCAGGTCTGTGTTTTTCAGAGGTTGGAGGGGTGAACAGAGAAAGCCGTGGTTGATGAGTTTCTTGTTAGACTAAGAGGCAGCCTGTTGCTGCTTTTGCCAAGCTGTTGCCAGGGGATACAGTAGCCAAGAATGGGAGGAGAGGGCGAAGGCGGAGGTGGGAGAGGTGTGATGAGAGCAGCGACAGGAGGACCGAGCCGGGTTTTAGTCTCTTATGCTTTTGGTAAAATAACTTTTAGCAACAGGCTTTGACTAAAAGATGCCTCTGTCAGTTACTCACACCTTAATGTGATGTTTATTGATGATGCAGAGTGTTTGTGGTGTGCTCTTCTGCCAGAATGCTGTTTGTGGTCCTGGGAGACGAGATATACAGTGGACAAAATAGCCAGCAAATACTCAACATCTTCTGTTGTATCATCACATGGGTGTCTGACAGAATCAGGTTTGCTTTCCCACTTCTTCCATCCTATGGCCATAGCTGAAACCACAGGTATTATCTATGTGCACCAGCATCATCTAGACAGTGAAGACTGCAGGCAGTGTGGATGCAGCAGCTGTTTGATTTGTTGGAAAACTAAATTGCATTTAAGTAGTAAACTTCTCTTACAGAGATTTTTCCAGGAAAACGACAGATGACTTAAAGGGGTAGTATTTATAATCTGGATGTTCTTCAATTTATAAGCACAGTTATGGATCCCTCCTCTCTTATATTATACCATTACATGTAGTTTGGTGACTCTTATGCTGTGTTTCTGTCACCACTTCCAACTCCATCACCGAGAATCAGTTAGATGCTTAAACACCTGCTCCTCTGTTTAAATATTTCAGTGAGTTTGGTAACTGAGAGACAGACAAAATTAAACAAATTTGAAACATAACCTTGTATGTCTTTGGCTGTTTTTAGAGAGATTACATGAAGCTGCGGTTTTCACAGCTGTGTCTTATAAAGGCACGTGCGAGTCTGGATCTTTGGGCAGATGAAAGGGGTCACTAGGAAAAGACAGATGTTGGAGGTTTCATGGGACACAATTGGTTGAAGCTGTGGTGCTCAGAAAGACCGATGAGGTGCTTCAGGGCTTTTATGCTTTAGTACAACTGTTCATTAACTATAAAGATGAATCAGGTAGAGGGAGAGGATTTTTTGGTAACAATAAAAGCCCACCTTAACTGGCTTTCAGTTTTGAGATGTGTGTTTTTATTCAGTTTTATACAGAATATTGCAAAACTTTGAACATAATTTACAGCAGTCCTACAGGGACATTTGCATGCAGTAAAAGAAAATACATTTTTCCTTTTGCTGGATGAAGTATTGACAAATTAAGTGCAGAGAAGTCAGATATCCAGAATATAAAAAGATACATGTTTTTTTTGTTTTGTTTTTTTTTTGTCCTTCACTGTCTGACATTGACTTAAACTAAACTTTTCCTGTTATAGGTCAGTTAGGATTACCTAAATTATTTCTATTTGATAATTTTTCAGTGTTATTAATTTCTGTACAAGCTTTACTATACTTTCAAACAATTTAGGAAAGACCAGATGATGATGTCATGGCTTTGTGATTCATGCTATCTATCGGAGTTAAACAGAAGCACACCTGTGGGCGCGTATTTCAAGGCAACACCTCAAACACACTGCTTCCCTGTGTGGAGTCATGGAAAACTCAAATCAGCCAAGATATCAAGGAGAAAATGGTGGACCTCCACAAGTCTGGTTCATCCTTAGACACAGGTTCTTGAAGAGAGAAGGTGCCACTTCACCCTATTAAAAAAATATTCAAGAACTAACAGCATAGGAATGTCCATCCATTATACAGTCAAGGAAAGTCAAAGATCCTTCAGAGATGAAGGTGTTTTGGTCCCAAATGTGCATATCAACCCCAGAGCAAAAGACAAACATTTTGGGAAGATGTTGGTTGGTGCTGGTAAGAGTGTGTCATTATGCGTAGTAAAACATGGGCTGAAAGACCACTCAAAGAGGAAGAAGCCATTGCTTCAAAAGCAAGATAAAAAGTCATATTTCAGTTTACAAATGCACTTGGGGGCAAAGACTTTCATTTTTTGAGACTTGTCCTGTGAGCTGATGAAACTAAAATTGAAGTGTTAGGCTGCGATTACATTTTTTACAGGAAAAGGCAAGAAGCTTGTAAGTCTAAAAATGCTATCCCAATGATGAAGTACAGGGATGGTGGCATCATTTCTCAAAATAGATGGCATCATAAGAAAAAAAAAATATTAAAACATTAAAGCAACATCTCAAGACATAAGCCAGAAAGTTAAAACTTGCATGCAAATGGATCTTCCAAATAGACAGCGACTCTTAAGTATGCCACCAAGTTAGTTAGAAAATGGCTTAAGGACAATGTTTTTGGAGTGACTGTCAAAAAGCTCCTTTTGTACTCACATAAAAAATTTGTGTGGAGAGCTGAAAAGGTGTGTGCGAACAAGGTGCCCTCTTCACCTTACACACCACTGACTTCCAGTCCAACACTGAGTCATGCCACCTACAGAAGTTCTTGGATGACTCGGCTGTTGTAGGGTGTAAAGGAGGGAGGGTACAGCAAAATGATAGAGAAGTTTGTGGATTGGACTGAACTGAACCACCTAAGACCGAATGTCGGCAAGACCAGAGAGATGGTGAGTGACTTCAGGAGGAAGAAGACATCTTTACGGCCATTACAGATTAAGGGGGAGAAAGTGGCGGAGGACTATAAATACCTGGTGCCCTGATAGACAACAGACTAGACTGGACATCTAAGACCGAGACTGTGTACAGGAAAGGAATGAGCAGACTCTACTTCTGGAGGAAGCTTATGTTGTGCCAGTAGGAGTCTGGTTTTGGCTATGAATAACTGTAAATAATTACTTAAGGGAGTTATTAATAAAACTTCTAATTTAGATCAAAATTACTTAGTCGGGGCAAAACCACTATACACCTTCGGCCAGGATTAGGTACTGGATGCACTAACAGTAACCTGTATTTTTCGATCCTGAACCCCTGGGACATGGAGCAGGCATTATCTCTGCCAGCAGGGGAGGGGTTTGTGTGCTTTGTCTTTATGAACTACAGGAACATGAGGAGATCCTCTCTTGATGCAGTGATGCTGCGAAAGGAACAAGTGTTGTCTTAGTCCTTTGTTATAAAGTTTGCATGATCATGGAGTTTCCTTCCTGAAACTCCTCCTCTTCCTGTTGAAGCAATGCATTGTGGGATTAACAGTCCTTACATCAGCCTTCTGTAGTCAGTCCTTCATGGCTGGAGGTCCAAAACTTAGATATTTTAAGATATGCAACAAAATGTTGGATATCTTCTATCAGTCTGTTGTCTCCAGCATCACCTTGTACAATAACACTCTAATTATTGCTGGCTACTGCTCATTATTCTTACTTATGTTGAGTATATTGTCTGTTTTCTGTATGTCATGCTGCTGCTGCCCAATAATTTCCCAACTCTGGGATCAATAAAGTACATCTTATCTTATCCTTGACTCAGTTACACCAGTTCTTTCAGGAGGAATGGGGCAGAATTCCAGTGAACTAGTCCTTGTGGAAGACACTTCAGAGGGCCCGGTGGCGCTGATTGAATGGCAGCCTCGCTTCAGTCAGTCAGCCCTTGGGTATCTGTGACTACAATGTAGCTTGCAACCATCAGCACGTGAATGCGTGAATGACTGATTGTAGTGTAAAGTGCTTTGGAGACTTCGGACTTGGTAAAGCACCATATAAATGCAGACCATTTACCATGTGAGAAGGTTGTGGAAGAATCCACAAAATGTTAAGCCCAAGTCATATACTAAATACTAAACAAATGTATGTTAACTTCTGAGTTTGAAGTCAGTTAATAAAATTGTGAATTGCTCATTATTTTGGGATTTAGGAAATACAGATAAGTTTGGTAATCCTAACTGACCTAAAACAAGAAAAGTTTAGTCTGATTTAATGTCAGGCAACAAAGAAGGTCAAATGTATTTTTATAATGTGGTAAATATCTGGTTTAAACCATAGAAGCTGTTTGAGATCGTTCTCCTGTGTTTGTCATCCAGTGTTCATAAGTTCTCTTCTGCCAGAGCATTTGGGGTAAATTTCTGTCCTGTGTCCACATCATCACTAAAGCTCATAAGAGGACATGGGTAACCTCAGGAGAACATGCTGTTCTAACACACACGCACACACACACACACACACACACACCATCAGACTGCTGAATCAGCTTAATGTCAGACACTGTGAAAGTGTTGGAGAAAAGGAAAAATCCAACCTGTAATGTTTCACGGCTTTACTTGTGCATGTGAATCCCCTCTCAGATGAACAGACTGTAATGTACGGACTTGTCTTCCCAAAATGATCACCACTCCTCTGTTTGTGGAGTGATTGAATTACACAAACAGAGTACATCTATGAAGCCACATCATTCCTGAGATGTGCAGTGCTGACATGATGAAGGCTCTCCAATTTCACTTCTAAAATGAAGATGACTCATTAGTTCTGTTGGGTGCATTTAATTTAGATTATGCTGATTATGACACATCTATCAATTTTTCTCTGCAACTTTAAATAGGATATTAAAGAAAGTAATATCTTTAAAGACATGTTTGTGTTATGCATTTAGGAGAGAAGAATTTGATTAAAAGTGTAAATATGATGATGATTATATGAACCAGGCTGATTCCAGTGGTCATAAAAATAATCTTAGTTCTTTTGGAAGCTGAAAAAATGAAGGATTCAGTAAATGATTCCAGGTTTCAGTGTTAAAAAAAACATTTGTTAGATTTGTTAGAGTTTTTTTTTTTTCCAAGTCAAACCTACTGCTTTTTAATTTCTTTCTGATCCATATCTTTTTCACATGATTTTTTTTTTTCTGTTAAAGATCTCTGAACTATGAAATGATGGGTAAAAAGGTCCCAAAAACTGAACCGGCACTGTGGCACATTCTTGTGAAAGAACATATTTTAAATACAGTCTTTAGAATATTTGTTACTAAAAGTCTGTTCTTTTGTTACACGTGTAAAAAAATCAAGTAGAATTAAAATAAGTAGAGATGTCCGGATCAGGAACTTTTGTCTCCAGAACAAATAATTTGAGGAAAGGCAATTACTAAAACTGATTAACATTAGGTCCTTTACATTGGTATCATATAACATATTTCACTTAATATTGTTTGGACAAAACTTAAAAAAATGAGTTTCCCCATACTTCAGAAAACTTTGCTTTGAATGCGCTATTAATCGACGTCAGTTTATTTACAACTGCTTGGAAAAGTGTGTCAGAAGATTTAATTCTCAGCATTACAAGAAAGAAAAAAAAAAAAACATTTGTTGGATGCAGTGCCAGAGAAGGATCTGGTTGGATCTGTATATAAGTTTCCATGCCTGGTGGATCACTGATGTATTGATGGATGGAGATAGATGTGCCCTTTCTTTCGTTATGTAATTTTGATCTGAACCAAAAATTCCTTTTTCTGGTATCAGATTAAGAAAACAAATAACCTCTTTTAAAAATGTTTTTATTGGGGTTGACTGTCAGTTGAAATGAAAAGAACAAATGATACTGATTTTATAAGCCTGATTATACTTTTGTCCTCCATTTAATAATTGGGTTCATTTCTTTTTCATTACATGCTATTCACACATGCTCTGCAGTTTATACCTGTAATGATCAGGTTTATTTGTTTCCTTTTTCTTGGCAGCTTCACAATGGTCCTTGTATTGTTTACTGTTCTTTGTGCTTACCAAGAGAACAGAGTAAAACTCAGATGAATCAATGTTGAATAGAAATGTTAAAATATTATGAAATTAAAAAGTGCTGTGCAACCAACTAGATTGTCTTTCACAAATATTCTCTCTCTGTTTTTAGGTAAATTCTTTTTCTTTGTCTCCTTAGCCATATGAGCTGAACAGTGAACATAGACTGTCTTACTGTAGTGGTTCCAGTGTTTTGTGCTGAAGTTTGGCAGAAACTGGACTAAGCGTAGGCTGACTTTTGTCCCAAACTGCTGTCAACTTCACAGCAAAACTTGCCGTCCTGTAATTGTTCAGCCTCTCAGCTGGGGCTACTATGGTAACCTGGCTCATGAAATGAAAGTGGCATTCCTAGCATTATTTCACCATGTTCTGATGTGTGTGTGTGTGTGTGTAATCTAATAAAGGCAAGCAAGGGAAAATAGAGGAACATTCCTATCTTTAGGGAAGTTCCCCCCTTTTTTTTTTTTTCTTCATAGTTAAACTTATCTTACTGTATCACTCGTCTTCCTGTCCGGTAATTTAAACAGCAATATTGTCATCTTAGCGCTTCTTCCAAGAGATCTCCAAATCCTACAGCTGGATTTGTAAATTCCTCTTATTATACACCAACTCTGAATAAACAGCAACCAATTTAAGTTGTAGATTTCAGTTTAGCGTCCATGAGAAAAAGAACTGTGCATTTGTTAATGTAATCATTGTAAATGAGGCTTAATTCAAATTAGAAATTCACACAGTGGCATCTGTGGTCCTGTGAGGAGTGTATTTTGTGCAGTTGCATTTTGCGTGTGCCGTTTGCTGTGCCTTTTGTTATATGAGAAGATTTAGGAAGATTGTTTTAACTTTAGATACTGATGAGTTAGAACTGCTAAGAGTTGATTTCATTATGCTGCAGTTTGCATTATGCTAAAGTTAGTTTACAACGATGAATGCCACAGTAATTTTGGTCTTTGGATTTATTTCAGTTGCTCCATTGCTAAAGTGGAATTATGATAATGCAGCAAACAACTGCAGCAAAATTTTTAAAAACTATAAGTGCACATTTTACATACATCAAATAAAGACACATCCACCTTTTTTTTCTCTTCTGAAGTTAAATGAGACCAAACTTCTCTTGTTTTAGGTCAATCAGAATAAGCAAAGTTTATATACATTTCCTCAGTATTCTGTAGAAGTGCCTTTGAAATGTATGACTTGGGTCAAACGTTTTGGGTTTCCCTTCTCAAGGTTCTCCCAGTAGTTTGCTGGAGTTCTGGTTCATTCCTCCTGACATAACCAGTGTAACTCAGTCAGGTTTGTAGGCCTCGCGCATGTCTTTTCAGATCTGGTGACAACTTCTGTATAGAATTAAGATCAGGGCTTTGTGATGGTCAAAACATTGACTTTGTTGTCCTTAAGCCTCTTTATAACCACTTTAACTGTCCTTCTGCAGCAAAACAGCCTCACAACATGATGCTGCCACCCCCATGCTTCACAGTTGGGATGGTGTCCCCAAGCTTACAAACATCTCCTTTTTTCCTCCAAATGCAACAGTGGTCATTATGGCCAAACAGTCCCACTTTAATTTCATCAGACCACAGAACATGTTTCCAAAAATGAAAGGTTTTGTCCCTGTGTGCATTTGCAAACTGCAATCTGGCTTTTATGTTTCTTTTGGAGTAATGTCTTCATCCTTCCTGAGTGGCCTTTCAGCCCATGTTGGAAACATTTCACTTTGGACAATGACACTGTCCGACCAGCTAACCCAGCGTCGTCATAAGGTCTTTGGCTTTTGTTCTGGGGGTTGTTTTGCACATTTCAAATGAAAACACATTCATCTCTGGGACACAGAACCGTCTCCTTCCTGAGCGGTATGATGGTTGGACATTCCCATCATGTCAATACTTGCATATAATAATTTGATCAGATGAGCGCGGCACTTTCAAGCATCTGGAAATTGTTCCCAAGGATGACCCAGACTGGTGCAGCTCCACAGTTATCTTCCTGATATCCTGACTGATTTCTTTTTACCTTCCCATCGTGTCAAACAAGAAAGCAGTGTGTTTGAAGTGTGGCCTTGAGATACATCCACAGGTGTGCCTACAATTAACTCAACTGGTCATGACAACATCATCTGGGCTTTCCCATCATTGTTTAAAGAGAGTAATCATTCTGTATGTAAACTTCTGATTTTGAAGACACAAATAAATCTCTAACATATTTTTTTCTCCCATTATTGTGGCATTTAGGAAATTGAAATAATTTAGATAACTCCAACTGACCTGAAACAAGAGCTTTAGTCTGATTTAACTTAAGACAATGAGGAAAAAAAAGGTGTATGTCTCTTCTTATTTGGTGTATGTAAACTTCTGGTTTCAACTATATCTATAATTCCCCTACCGTGTTTCTTCACTGCCACATTTTTTCCTACCTATAATAAAGCTCTACCTGGAAGAATTGGTTTGTTTTTTTAATAGCAGTCCAGAAATTATCTATAAGTAATTAGGGGCCAATCCAGATACTTTAAATAAACTTGCTGTATTGATTCTAAAACCAGTTCTGAAGTGTTTGATCATTAAAAGCTTAAAATGAATTACCGCTGCAATTATTGATGGAGGAAGGTTCCCAAATTTTCAAAGTATATAGTTGTGGATCTGCTGTGCATTTATGACACCTGTGCTCCAGATAAAGTTGAAACTTCAGTTCACTTCCTGCAAAAAGTATAAAAAAAAATAAATGTCCAATTGAAGTTATACAAAAACTTTTTTGCAACTGAAGCCAAAAGTATATAAAATGCTGTGAAAAAGAAATTTTCCCCCTAAGCTTAATAACCAATGGCCTTGCGATAAATGGCAATCATTGTTTTAAATTACTGTGGGGGAATTTTGACCCAGTCTTGTTTGTAGAATGTTTTATTTCAGACACTCCATAACCTTCTTTTGTTCATTTTGAGTCATTCAGAACCAGACATTCTTCCTTTCGGATCACTGTCTTACTGCATGACCCAAGTGAGCTTGGACTTACGATCATGAATTGATGGGTGGACGCTCTCCCTCAGGATTTCCTGCTCGAAAGCAGAATTCATGGTTCAGTCCCCTACAGCAACAAAGCATCCCCAGATCTTCACTCTATCACCAACATGTTTATGCGGCTGTGTGATGTTCTGTTTATGAGATGTTGTTAGCTTTTACACGAAATGTAACAGGAAGCCTGACAAGTTCCACTTTTTTCTCCCCAGTCCACAGATTATTTTCCCAGAAGTCTTGGGGATCATTAGACTGCTTGAAGTATTTACCAAGGTTGAAACATTTAAGAGTGCCAGAAAAGAAAAAAAAGAAAAAAAACCACAAGATATCTGCAATGAGGAAAATTAATTTTTGCAACATTGTAAGGGATTGTTACCGGTTGAGTAAAACCCAAAGGAACTGTCACACATTAAGGAAGACACCAAACACTAGTCCTGCTGCCTGATATAAAAGGGTACTCAAGCACAAAGTATTCTGAATAATTCCCCACTTGCAGGGTAATTATGGAAAATAAAGGCATGATGATTACTTTGTATTGTGTGCTTCAGGCTATAGCCTTGTTTAGTCCTGTTGTTGTTTTCTTCACTGTATGTTTGTGTTCATATGACAGGCATGAGTGGACTGGAACAGCAACACTGAGCTAAAGAACAGTTATTTTGACAAAAGAGATAAGTTGGTGCAACGTTTTCTACAAAAAAAAAAAGTGTTAAATACTTTCTGCCATACTGTAAAAAGTAATTTTCTCTCTCACATCCCCCTCACCCACAACAACACACATTCCTCCCATCCAAATACCACCTTTCGGCCTCCTTTGGAACCCCACTGTGCCCCTGGGACCTCTTCAGATGCCAAACGCTAAACATACCCTTTCTGGGAAGTTATTGTTAAGGTTATTTATAGGGCACAGTGCTGCTGGCAGAGCGGAGCAGGCGAAGAGGGAAAAAAAAGTCCTCCTCAGTGTATTTTTATGTGACATCTCTTTCTAAGACTGCAAGAGGGAGAAAGAGCTGCTGTGGTTGTAGAAGCACCACAGGGTTCTGCCTGTGGCTCCCTCTGATATTTATGTGCTGTTTGGTATCAGAATATTTTGGGAACCTCCCCTGAGACCCCCCCCCCCCCCGATTATACATCTGACATATTCCATGTTCCTCAGACCCCCGTTGTTGTTCTCACCAATCTGTTTGTGCCTTCTGTAGTCAAACAGTCACAAAATTAAACGGTACAAATAACACAATCAGCTTTACCAAAGCAGAACAAGGGATAAATTGTGTGTGCTTACAGATATGTTTTTCTTCAGCTCTGACCAACTTCTTCTTGCTGGCAAAAAGCATCCCCAAAGTGCTGCCACCACAAAGCTTCCCAGTGGGAATGTGTTCAGGGTGATGGGTAGCTATTTTTCTGCTACACACTGCTTTTTGGACAGGCATCTCTTGGTAAACTTGCCATGAAAATAAAACCTTAGATTTACTGTATAGTTTTCTTAGCCTTTAAAATTTTAAGTTATAATTAACAATGGCGCGTCGTTACCATAATGAAATTGTTAGGATTGGAATCTCACAACATGTTATGGTCAGTTTTAAATAAAAGTAAGAAAACAATTGAAATTTAACAGCATTTTGCCTGAAAGGCATTTTAAACACAATATTCTAAATAAATGCAGAAAAGCTATAATGCCAACTTAACGTTTCTTCTTATGTGGAAGAACTTCCTGCATTTCTTTTTTTAATCTTTGCATTTTCCTTTTTTTTTGTTCTTATTTCCTTCCTGATGTCAGTATGTTGGAGCAGGTTGTAAATTCGCATCCACATATCATCTTGATTCACTCCTAGGGTGTTTAGCCGAGTCAGGATTTTCTTGTGAGGATTTCATTGCTTTCATCACCTCTAATCTGGTGGATTTTTGTGTTAGCTGTGGATCTGTATTCCTGCTATATCTTTTCCCCATAAAATCTGCAAAATATAGCAAACTATTCATCTTCAATGTGAATGGATATTTAGCAGGAAGGAGATACATTTGCTGGCTTTGTTTCACACATTGAACTCCTATTGTGCAAAAAAACCCGACTTGGTTTTGTATTTGAGAGGTTGAGCATGAGAGGACAACTGGCATTTAAATTTTTTTTGGTGCTGCTTTTTAGAAAGGGCCATGCAGAAGTAGAGAGATTAGATTTGAATAAATGTAAAATTAACCATCATGTAACCTAAACTATTGTTAATATTCTCATGGTTTTATAAGGTGTAGACTACAGAATTGTTTTTTTAAATGTCAAAATTAGTAAAAGACATTTGCATCCCTTTCAAAATATAAGCACCTCACAACCAGTGATGTCTTGTTTTCTGTATCAAGCACCTTTCAGAACTCTTTGGGGTCCTTTATTCTATTTTATCATACTTTTTAAGTTTAAGAATATTTGAAATGCTTTAAAACATACACATTTGTTGGATAACTCTAAAAATGTTAGAAAACCAGATGCTATCATTCGAGAAAAAGTTAAAACAAAACTTTATTTCATTCACTTTTATCGATTTCTGTATTGTCAGCTCACACCAAAGGAATTTGATAACAGTGCAGAGAATAGAGACCACTGAAATATTATCTAATTCAGTTCAAACCAGTAGAATCTTATCTAAGGTAAAAGAAAGAGTCAAAGCTAATCTTCAATTTAATTCCATATGTGACTTCAGCCGTGTTTATATTCTACTCTTCTGTGATTTTAGAGTGCTAGTTTCCTGATTTTATCTATCAAGAATTTTCTAATGTAAACCAAATATACATCATAAAACTGTAATGGCTGTCTGTCTGACATGTGTATTTATAATTTTTGAGAAACCTTTTCATCTCACTTTTTTGTTTTGAATGTATGCAGTTTAATGTAGTTATTATCCAGAAATACCCCCAAACTTAACACATATTTTCATTAGTTTGTTTGACAGTTTTCATCTCATATACTTTTATGATTAGGCATGGACCAGTATGATATTACCATGGTATGATTACCTTGAATACAAATGCCACAGTTTCACAATTTACACAAAAATGCATAACTTGATCTAATTAATTTTATTTAAAACAGAATTTAACATTTTGTTAAACTGCCAAATAAATTATTCACTAAACTATTGGTGCTAATGTGATTAGATTTGTTGCTGCTTTGATTTTGGTACAAGGACTTATTTTTAAATGCATAATGCTTGGAATGTTTCAGCTTAATATTTAGCTGTTCTGTACTTTAAAATCAAGAGTAAAATCAAATTTCAAGCCGATATTAGCTGATTGAAAGGTCGAGCAATCTGCTCGTGTAGCCAAACTGCAATCGCTGCAATAGATGGGAAGGGGGACTGCTGCTACTACTACTCTATGCTCCATACAGTCAGGAAAAAAAACATTCACTCCATTAACCCAAGCTGTATACATTTTTTTGTACCAAGCATTTATGAAACTGATGTAAAAAGCCGAAGTTTGACTTATGTTTTGTTTGAATACTTGGGTGTTTAAGACTTTCCTTGTATTTTTAAGTTATGTTTTATAGATTTTCTTATTCTGTATGTTTGAGGGGAAAAAACATACATCTCACCTATAAGGATAATTTCTCAACTGTTTCTTTTGAGCTGGAAATATGTATCTGCATGCCACTGTTTAATGTGTTGTCCCACATTTCATATTCAAAATGCAAGGTTACAGTTATATAAATCAATATTAATTGTGTTTGTGAGAAATGAATGCAATGACTAATCTTCATTTATTCATCTTGTTCCCTTTTTCTTTGCAGGACATGAGAAAACATGTAATGATGACCCTCCTGGACACAGAGCAGTCATACGTTGAGTCTCTACGCACTCTTATTCAGGTGACATGCTCAAACACTCACTAATCTACTGATATTTCTTGCCTCATAAATCGGTGTTATTCTCAGAAGCACATTATCTGTACACACAAAAGGCAAAAGCTACCAACTGGATTGTAAACTCAGACCGCTGAGGCAATGAATAACAAATGTAGGTAGCAAAAGTGTTACGTAATCCACTTACTGTCATTCATCGGGCCAGGATTATCAGCTAACCTTATCACAACTCACTGTCATCAGCAGTATCTGCCCACACACACACACACACACACACACACACACACACACACACACACACACACACTCTCTCCTATATATCCCACACCTGTCTGTGCTCTAACAACTAACCTTTACCCCAAATCTTCAGTAGTAGGACTGTTCTGTCCCTCTAGCATAGTTACACACGCAAATTCAAATTTTAACTGTGTTCACTTGGTTGTGCAGCCTGTCACTGTTTGTTGTGCATGTGTGTGCAACCACCCTGCAGTGTGTGTGAGAATCGTTTTTGTAGAGGCGTGTTACATCCCACATGCACGCTGACCGTGCTCTTTTTGCTCATGTATTTCTGAGTTTGTGTGTGGCCACAAAGTGAATAATCCTCAGCTGTGTTCCCATGACGACACTGGGAAAAAGAAGCGTTACCACGGAGACTGCAGAGACAGTGCAGATCCTTGAGGGAGGGTTTCTGATGTACTTCAGCTAAGACCGCTCTGCTGCTGTGCTGGCCAGGGCTGAAATCGGACTCTGGACTTCATTTATTGGGGACTTTTTGGAAAACCTTTTGTGACTAACATGTTCAGTTTGAATGATGTCGTTAGCCATGACTGGATCAGATGTCTGTTCTGAAAA